>VWYI01034627.1:8386-118419 GCA_013399455.1 Anthoscopus minutus
ATGTACACACACACACAGACACGCACACACATATACACACGTACACACACATACACACACATACACACAGACACAGACACACAGACACACAGACACACACACACACACATACACATACACACACCCATACACATACACACGCACATTCACATGCGTACAAGCAGACACACACACCTGTGCCAGCACACGTGCACAAGGGGTCATGCAAGCAGACATCACAGCTGATGCTCCAGCATGTGCACATGGATGCAGCTTCAGGTGGAAAGCATAGCCTGACACACGTGTGTAGCCCCCTGAGGGACTGGATGCCTTTTTCAGCTCATGTGCTCATTTCATAACGCTCTTGTAGCTGTTTCATGTTCAGTGGAGGGACAAGGAGGTAGCCAATACAGCAAATGTCTCTTTGATATGCTGTATCTGAAACATATCTTGCTTCAGTATTTCTGAACTCCAGCAAATAAACACTCAAAACAAAAGATAATCTTTGCTTATTCACCTTCAATCAGAATAAGGAAATATTTCACTACAGTTTTGAGAGTTTCATCAAGCCTTTGAACAAAATTGAGCCTAGACTTGATGGTATTTCAAAATTTAAAATGCAGAAAAAATCCCTTTGAAATTTTGCTGATCAAAAACATTAAAAGGCCACAAAACCTCTTAAAGTTTTTATTTACAGTTCATATTTAATTTAGGTTATTAGGAGAAGTTATAGATTAGTATGCCCTGCTGTTATAAAATACATATTTATAAGGTTTTGATTAATAATTTACAGAACCAATGTGCTCCTCTGCTCCTGAAAAAAATATTTGCAATCAGATCATGTTTTGGAAGATTTCTTTGTTACTTGAGATTACTCAATCCATGTATTAGTGATTAAAATTTTTATTCTGTGACTTGCCTGTGGCTAGTTCTCAGAATATTTTATATTCTAGTTGTAGTGATAGGTCAGATAAGTTGTGTGCAGCTATTTCCTTGCTCTGACTAGACTGATAAATAACTTTTCTAATATAAATTTCCATGTAGGAGGACAGAATATTCAGTTTCTATGAATGCTTGTGTATGTGATTTTGAAAAACATTTCTACTGCTATGATTTGATAGTATATTTATTTTAACAAAAGAAATATCAGCCAATACTAAACATGCCAAAGAAAAATATCAACGAATAAATTATCAACAAATAGTTTAAAAAAAGTTTTTTCCTTTATATTGTCTCAACTTGAAATAATTAGAAACTAGAGAATTTTTTGTATCCTTTTCTATGTAGTGAGACTAGAAGCCAGCTTCTATTCTGCTCTGACAGACCTATCTGCTAGTCTTTATTCTTTGGAAAAATAAATAAAATGTTTGCATCTGTATGTATCTCACTTCAGAAATATGAGCACATTTTCCTTTGCTGTGCTTAGGATGGGTCCAAGAGTATGACTTACCCCAATCATTTCACAAGGAGGAAAAGCGCCGTTGATAGCATCTCTTCCAAATGAGTAGTTGAGCCAGGAATGCAAATAATTTTTTTACCTCTCATTGCTGAAACCAAGGGAACAAAATTCTTTTGGTTATAATTGACAGGATTAACAGTATTTCCTCAATTTTATTGCCCAAAGGATGATACAACTTGGCACAGAAAACTGAAGAATTGTTTTCTGATTATGAATGTTCTGCAGGTCCTGCTCTGTCTTTTCTGTTTGTGCCTTTTTCTTTCCCCTGGTTGTGAGTTCTGGCATCTGGTCACAGACCACTGGAAGATGGTATGTTCAGCTTTCCAAAGAGTGGAACATCATTCTAAGATGGAGAATGGATGTCCAGCAGATGAGAGACTGAGCCAAGACAGTCTTCTGTCCATAGCCCTACCTCAAATCTCTTTGTTAATTTAGGGATATCACTTCCCCTACTTTTGCTTGTCTGTAAAACAATTAAAATAATTCTTCCCTAGTTTTTGCAAGAACAACATCATGTTAATGTGGTGGTTTTTTAAGTGATACAAAAGGGACTGTAGAATGGATCCAGATGATAAAGACAAACAAATCCTTCTGTGCAGATGTCATTGTTTGACTCGGAGAATCAGTCGTACCATCGATCTCTAAATGTCAAACTGTCAGTATTGCTTGAAACAAGAATGTCAGAGTGTTGTGGAGTGCAATTCATTTTTCTAGCACATAAAAATATTTCTATGAAATTCTCCTCTATACTAGCTTACATTCCAATAAAAGCCACTTAAACATGAAGGGTCGTACTCTAGTCATGTAACAAAGGCAGGAGGTACAGAGAGCCATTTCTCTCTTTTGTGACTCTTCACTACAAATTGTTTTTCTGTCTTTGAATGATAAACATCCCTTGTGAACTTTCAGGAGGAAGATCAGCCTTCCTCAGGTGACCTAGGCTTGGAGTACTGTAGAGAGCTCTCTCTACAGATGGAAAGACACACTGGAAACTTTTGCAAAGGGAAGCAGAGTGGTTATCCTCCCCAGGGCTCTGCAAATTGCTGTGGGAAGGATAAGAAAGAAGCTTTTTGTGACACCCCCTGTGACAATGCACTTCTCTGTGACAGTCACCTAGCTAAGAAAATTAGATGGAGCATGATGAGCTGGGTCTGTCACGTGAAGTTGCATAAAGTACTGGGCTATTTTCATGAAAACTGGCTTCAGCTGCTTACCTAACAGAAATTGATAGAATGAGAGCATTAGAAATGAGCATTTTTTTAGAAAAGATAATGATAGTAAGAGCTTTATATATTGGACTATGAAGATGGCAATAACATTAACTGATAGCAGCTAGCTTTTTTCATCACAGAGTCATTAGATAGTTTACTACTGAAAATCACCACTATATTCAAAATCAAGTGTATGCATATTTTTATCCTCATGATCTTGGTCACTTTAGAGAAATGTATCAATATGTATAAACACACACATACACACACACACATATATATATTATGTGCATGTGTATGTGTGTGTGAAGGTGACATGCATATTTAGCAAATAAAACATAAATGTAGAAGCCCTGATGTGTGCTTTTTGCCAGCCATTTCCTCTTTGGAAAAGAGCCAGTATATATCTGGGAGGTAAATAGAGTGTAGTGGTCTATTTTTGCATGTGTGCGTGCATGTGTATGTGAAATACATAAAAATAATCATCCTCAGACTCATTCCTTTCTGTGTGTGGGAACATACCCCAGATGTTCACCTCTTAAGCCTTTAGGCTGACTGCTCCCACTCTGTGGGAGAAAGGATGATGGAATATGTATGAGCTTTTTCCTCGATTATGTTTGTTACAATGTCAATGTACTGGCAGCTGTCCTAGTGGAGATGGGAGTAAATCTCACAGACCATAGTCTAAAATTAGTTTTCCCTACACATAATTGTCCTATTTTAATTTTTTTAAAAAAATATTTTTTTTGCATTCATCCCAGCCACACTGAGCTTGTACACATATAGTAACCACCACAGCTTTGCAAGCTGCTGAACTTTTCTTTGGTGATGTGGACAATCAGAAGTCCACAGTTTTGAGTTTTTTAAATTTCATAGATATTCCTAGGCAAGTACTTCTATTTTTGAATAAGTTTAAGTATATTTATCATATTAGCACAAAAAATGTGTTGTCCTCAATGAACTCTGAAATTTTGCTTCTGTATTTAGTGAGTTAAAACCGAATGAAGGCTGTGATGGATGTTGGCTCTCAGTCCATCAGTGGCACAACAAAATTACTCAGGTCAGATTCTTGCATTATGCTTCAAAATCATTCCTGCCCATCTTCTGGGCTTCTGCTTGTTATTTCTCTGCCTGAAAAAGATACCTTCAAATTGAAATTATTTGTTCTTCCAGTTACTGTAAACTTTGCTGTTTTCAAACTGTTTGGAACATAAAAAAATGTCTGATTCTTCTTCTGCATATTCTCTACTACTCTGCAGAGACCACCTGCTCAAAAACATGGATCAGACTTAAAAATTATTATGTTTCAGAGGGAAAAAGGAAAGATCACATTGGTTTTCTTTTGCCATGACTTTATACGATTTCTCAGGGTAAACTTCCTGTTTGCCAGAACTGCCAGCCCATCATTAGCTGTGAGTGCACACGCACACACCTACACACATCACACGCCTACCTCTTTCATAGCTGGTAGAGGTTCCAGTGAGACAGCAGTAAGGCTGCCTATAGTCTTGCACATTTAGGACCTGAAAGTACTTAATTAAATTTGGTCTTTTAAGTGAATCTTGAAAGAAAGAAAGGAGGAAGTGAATAAGTAGACTTCCTGTTGCCTATACAGTGAGAAGTTAGTACTTCCCATCTAGTTGTTATGCTGGCAGTCCCTTAAAGAGAACCTGAAACTCTTCCTTCTTGTAGAACACTGCTTGCCAGAGAAATGACCATAGTTTTTGGCTTCTGTGAGCAATATGTAGGGAACTTCCAGACCATCCAGTGGGTATCTAGTGGGTAGCTGTCTACTGAACTTCAAGAGAAGCTTGGTTTGTCTTTACTCATGTGTTGCAGTTTGTATGGGACTTCAAGTGGTGTGTTTCACATCTTTCAGAGTCAATGAAGTACTCTGAAGTTCTGTAAAGTTGATGGAATAAGCAAAGGTAAAACAAAGCAAATAATTCTCTTCTCTAGCCAGATTTTCAGGAAAAAGCATTAAAATGTAATGAATGTTGTTTAGATAGTATTACAATAATGAAAGAATAATATACAAACACAAACTGTTTTCATTAATGATAAATTTTAGAGTTAATTGGAAACTCAGATCACCTGGATTTATGGTCAGCTAGTTTTAACAAGCAACATGAAACCAAATTAACAGGGTAATGTATAGCTAAGAAAACTGGTGGGTCATATTTGCAGATGCATTTTTTCCATATATTACCCAACTGAAGTTTATTTACAGAGAACCTGTGAGTTCTATGCCATTTACTCATTTATCCTTTTGCTCAGTGTAAACTTAAGTATTATAAGCAGCTACACCATTACATCCTTATTCTCCAAACAGCTTAAATGTATGCTTGTTTAGTGAGGTTCAGAACGACTTCATTTCTTTAGTGCATAGCAAGGGTTAAATGCTTAAACCATGCAAATTTTTCATTGCATTAAGGAACTGGGTTCCAAAAGGACATTTGTGATTGTGATTCCTTTCCTTAATATCAAATTTCTTTAGTTACTTGGTTGTTCATTATGAAAAATAAATCATTGCTGTGAGAAAATAAGCAGCCTAATTTTTCCACAATTAGAAAAGAGTAACTGTGTAGGCTGTCTTAATTTGCAGGCAGGTGAATCAATAATAGCATGATACTTAGATTTTTGTCTTTATACTTTATACTCATAAACTGAATGTCTCTAGTCTGTTTATTTCTATTTCTGAGCAACTCTCATTCTAGTATTTCACACAAGATCTTCCCACACTTTAACACATTCTGCATTAGGATTTAAGGTCCAAAATATTGCAGAATGTCAGCAAATAAGAAGATCGTTATCTATCTGATATGTAAGCAACAAATTCCACAAGGAAGTGTTGCCACTGTCTGGCCAAGTAAAAGTTTTGAGTAGTGTTTCACTTTATCTGGATTCGTTTTATCTGAATTTATTGATTCAGAAGATAAGCTTTGTACAAGAACTCAAATTTTTTATCTGTATGATAATATAACAATGCAGGCTGAGATTTCCTTATGTTTATGCAGAGGTAAAGAACTTTAAGGTTCTGCCTCCCCTAGATCTAAGGATACTAAAGGATCACAAAATTCTTTTAACTGTCAAACACATTAATGTGATATTATTATTTACCTCTGTCAAGTCTCTGTCCAGGTGGCTTTTGAGTTCAAAAGGCACAAACAGCTGTATAATTTTATTTTTTTCTCTCACAGGTGGTGACCATACAGTTTGTTGTCGTTGGTTTTGTTTTGTTGAGCTTTTTTTCTTTTATTTACTTTGTGAACTATTATATATATACCGCTGTGCACATTCTGCTTGGCTCAGCACTCAGTCTAGTGGCTGATGGATGGTGGTTTGCTTAAAGCAAAAACAGAAATAAGGATTGATTACAAGCTAAGCAAAACTAACCTGCCCGCCTCACACTGCGCAGCCCATTCCAGTCTCTCGCCCTCCGGTGTAAAGTTCTTGGCACTGCGGAGGGGCGTGAGCGGGGACTCTGATTTTGGGGTCCCCTGTAGCGGGGAGTGGAACGGCAGTCCCGGATGCCGCGGGGAGGAACGAGGATTTTCAGCACCACGGACAGCGCCGCATGCCTCGGCTCGGCCCGCCGGGCAGCATCTGGCCAGCTGTGACAGGCGGCATCTGAACCTGAAGAGGTTTCCTTTTCCCTCGTTACCAGCTCTGATCATCACTGCTCTCATTCATGGCTTCGACCAGTAAAACACATTTGGAGGGCCGAGAAGAAGGCCTGTTTCTCTGTCTCTTTGATAAAGTGTTTATGATTGTTTTCAAAATTAGAAACTTAGAAATTTGAGGTTGAGGGACACTGGAAAGCCTGACCATGAAGTTTGCCCGAAGGTCCCATTTTTCAAAGAAATACTAGGCTTTTATAAGTCTGATGGCACTGTCAGCAAGGACCGTTCTTTCTTGTGTAAGTGGGACAATAATTAAGCATTGCAATGGATTATACAGCTGCATCTCAAAATAACATGGAGAAATTTGGCCTTAGAGTGTTTTCCAGAGATATTGCCAGTGTAGAGTGCATAGCTCAAAGGAATTAGCCCATGGTCTCACTGTGTTTTAAAAATGACATCTGAGTACATCTTATGTATAATGCAAAGTTTTATGACTATACAGTACAGGCTACCTAGCCTTTTTGTCCTTTGGGGGTTTGAGACAGTTTGGGGTTGTTATTTTGGTTTTGTTTTTATTCTTTGTTTTTTACTTGTTTGGTTGTGGTTTCTTTTGGGTTTTTTCTGTTATTCTTTTCTATGTCCTTTTTTTTTTGTTTGAAACAGCCCTGTTCCATTAAACCCATCTAGTAAATATAGATGTGCATCAAAC
Source organism: Anthoscopus minutus (assembly GCA_013399455.1). NCBI lineage: Eukaryota > Metazoa > Chordata > Aves > Passeriformes > Paridae > Anthoscopus > Anthoscopus minutus. The sequence continues at coordinate 15,368 of VWYI01034627.1, forward strand.
TGGATGCCATTTGAAGAGGATAAACATATTTCTTAAGTAAGAGAGGTCTCCTTTGATAACTCTAGAATCCAGGTTTCACTTTTGCATCCTCCGCTTCCACCTCTTCAGGCTTTGATGCTGCCAATAGCAGACTCTCTTCCTGGCCACTTCTAACAAGAGAAGGTGGAGGAGAAGAAATGCTTCCAGCACACTCTTTCTCCTCATGGCAGCAGAAGCTTCTCATTGATTTAGCTGTTAAATAATTCAGAGGCAACAACCATCTGTTTAAGTGAATGTCCTGTTTCATGTCTCCCCAGGGAAAAGGCAACAATCTGGAAAAAAACATCAAATGTGACTTGCTGATTTTCTTACATAAAGACTATCAGTTAAGATATTTTGCTCCAACATTTTCTTTCCTTTGAGCTGGTACTTGCTAAATCAGACTTTGGTACGCCAGAGACTAATTATAATTGGGAGATAGTGGTCATTCCAGGAATCAGCTTCTAGGAAAAACAACTGTAAAGATCAAAAAAGTTCAGTTTCATAAACATCCTTGAGAGTTTAAAGAAGAAAAGAAGACATAGGAGATTTGGTTTCAGAGACTTTCATATGCCCACTGCATATGTTAACTTTGGATTTTCCATGTCTACTGGTTTAGTTCTTCTGCATTTTTGTCAAATTTAAGCCACCTGGACATCTGATTCACTCTCAAGACTAGAAAGTAGTTTTTTAGAAGCTAACTAATTATTAATGATCTGAAATGTCATAAAATAATAGCAATCTGAGTCCACATTCAGATTGATTACTCAGTTTAGTAATTCTGCATCCTTTAAAGCAGAGGCGTGTGAAGGAATGACTTATGTGTTCTTTAGGGCTGATAATAGACATCTGTATAATCGTTCGCAAACTTGTAAAATGTGCCTGCATCTCTGATATTCAAGTTATTTTCTATTAGGTTTTGGCAGGACCATTGCTTAATTATGAGATGGATCCTTGTCAGGGCTGTCCTCTCTTTCTGCCACTCCAAAATCAGAATAGATATTTCAGATAATTTTTCCCATGCTGGTATAGGGAGTTTCTCTATGTCAAAACAATTTTTAAAGAGTAGGAGGATGAAGAAACTTTGACTGTGCTCAAATACATTTTTCAATAATGAGAAGAGAGAGAGAAGAAGAAGCATTTATGGGAAATGTAATTGGAAGACAAATAAGAAAACATTACTACCATTATAATAACACTTTGTGGTGTAAGTAATGTACTCTTTCCTCACTGGACTCTTAGTCAGAGGACTATGGGTCATACACGGGGGACTGCTGCTTTTTCAAGTTCTCCAAGTGTCAGCAATCCCAAAATACATTTCAGTCTAGGATTCCACTCACCTGAACAAATTTGTTTAATTGGAAGGTCATACAAGTCAACAGACTGAAAAGGGTGGCATTGGAATTATTGAGGCATTAAACGTCAAACTGATCCCTTCAATTTTCCTCATAGCTAAAACCCAGATTTTCTCAGAACTTCAGCGTTATCAGTTTTGCATGGTTAAACAGATACAAGCAAATTTACATGTCAGCACCTACTTTCTTTATAGAACTGCTCCTCCTGTCATGTGCTACTGTCCATTCAGTTTTCTAAAGCATTTATTTTGAGTGTCTTCCCTCATGGCAACTACTTTGAAAGCTGAACTGCTATCACCCTACCTTTCAACCAGCTTGTTTTAACTTTGTCCTATGATCAAACAGAATATCTCTATTTTGAAGTCTGTAGATTTGTTTCCCCCTTTCGTGTGGGGTCATCTCCATGGGCTGCATTTTCCTTTAGGGTGTATCTACCTGCTGCAGTGTAGGTTATCAGCACAGGCTGATATCCTACACAGGCTGCAGTGGGGATATCAGCTGCGCTGTTGCCTTCCATGGGCTGCAGGGAGACAACCTGCATCACCCATAGTCTTCTCCATGGGCTGCAGGGGAATATCTGCTTTGGCACCTCAAACACCTCTTTCACTGCCCTTGGTGAATTCAAAGATATTGCTCAAAAATTATTTCCTAATGAATAACTGTATAGAATATTTTCATAATCTTCTGTGACAAATGAAATACATTTTCCAGGTCAACCATACATAATACTATATAAAACTCAAAATGTATTATCCTTTATTATTGCTTGTCTGGATAAGTTGTGTATTCAAAGATGCTGAATATATACTTAGACTGAGCTCATCATGTGATGTCTCTGTAATTACTAATAAAGTAGTGTTTATTTTTTAGATTTGAATGAATAAACACTTATGTTCAGGTTTCTGTATTTCACTGATATGCCACTAAAATGCATAATGCATATACAGTGGGAATTATCATCTGTATTTGAGTGGGAGAAATTTTATGATATTAATCTACTTTCTTTGAGTAAGAAGCCTTGCAATGTATACTATGCATAATCAGGCAACTGTTTATCCTGCTGTGCATATCATCATCAGTTTTAAAAGTTGCCAGTCAAGAGGGTTTTCTTTTGCCTCAAATATTTCATCTGTCTACCTAGCCAGGAAACAAATGAAAGGAATCTTTTGAGCATCTCCCTGTGTTTCCCTGTTCTTCTCACCCTACTTTTCAGCAGATGGAACAGAACTATTCTTTATGTGGTTATATTGTAGAAAAAGGCAGCACAGACTTGGGACTAGGCTGAGGGAGTAATGACCTTGCTAGCATTGTGCTTATGAATGGATTATGGTGGCAGGGAATAGGAAGATGCTATCATTCCCACCCTTCATGTTTTATGGACAGAGCGATGGTTCACAGCTCTCAAAACTGTTCGTAATGTGCTGAGGCTTGCAGCCCCAGACTGAAAATATTAGGGGATTTTTTCTACCTGTAGATGGTTCCATAAATCTTGATGGGATTTCATTTGCATGAAAATTCTAAAGAACAATCTAAATGATTTTTTATAAAATATTTCCAGTTGCATTCTGCCAACTTGAATTTTGCGCTGTCAATCCAAGGGTGAAGTCACCAGCCCCAACACCCCTGCAGCCAAGCATTCTTGCAAGGATCACCAGCTACTGTTTTCTACCAGGAGGCCAAGAGTGCACACAGCTGCAGCACACCACTGAGGCACTGAGTCTGATGATGAAGGTGTCAGTACATGTTACTGAGCCAGATTATGACAGTGTAGTTCTACCAGAAGACAATAGCAGTTTGTGCTCCAGAATTCAGAGGATCAGCACATGGCTGGATGAGGTCTCTGTCCTGGATATCTGAATACTCATTCTGTACATAAGAATTTAAGTGGTTTTGTTTTGTTTCCACTTAGTGCGTGCTTATCATCATTAAAAATACTGTAAATAAGTGATTTGCTTTTAATAGAAATGAATGTTGGAGTTGACACTTTAAGGAGTTCTGCTAGGAGTATAACTGCATGAAAAACACAGTTCCGGTGTTTAATTAATAATTACAGCTATGGTCCTACAATCTTATATCATGTAATTCTCCATGGAAAGTTTTTGATAAAATATTGCCAGTTGAAATTTCACTCATTTTTTTAAAGAGAAAAAAAAAACCCTCCCCATGAGAAAATTGTGAAGTTCTGCAGATGTGAATAAATACCAAACTCTTTTTAGCAGTAAGCCTTTATTTTATATTCCTCAAGAGCTCCACCACTTTCTGGCACCTTTTAAAGTTAATGTTTAAAATGGTACTAAATTTTCTTTCCTTTAGATTTTTTTTTCAGCCTGGATGTAGATAAACAGGTTTTACAATATCTTCTTTATCAGTACTTATATATCCTGTTGGATTTGACCCTTCTGCCAAGTGTGTTCCCTGGTGTAGAAAATTCAGTTTATTTGTACCATTACAATAGCCAGGAAATTAATGGAATTCAGATCTCCTATGTTCATCATCTAAGCCTACAATACCAACTGTACTATACTCAATAATAATACAAAAAAAGGCAACTATTTATCATCCTCTGAGATTTCTTTTTAGCAACCAAGTTCTTATATTAGTAAATACAACAAAATTCATTTGTTTTGTGCCAGTGCTTCCATAATACAATTGTTTTTCTTAGCATATAGTTCAGCTTGCACACCAACTGGGCCTTAGGTTCTTATTGCATTCCTCACGCAGTGTTGAGCTCTATAGACAAACATGCTGTTTCCTCCAAAAAAAAAAGATCTAAAACTTAAATGGTGAGCCAAAGTTAACTGTCAAATTATTTCCTCACACTCCATCTCTATTATAGATGTACTTGGCAAAAATACAGTCTTAGGTCTGATTGCCCTCGGATTCCCAGTGTAGGTCCAAGTGCCTGTTCAGGGAGAGGGTCGCTGTGATCAAGTTACAAGTGGGGCAAAGCATGCACAGACTTATCCTGGAGCACCTATCCTGTCCTGGAGTTTTTCTAAGCCATATACACTGAAAATCCATTCCAGCAAACAGGGTAGTAACAGAGATGGAAAATGACTGGGAGATAGTGTTACGCTCTCATGACTGTTTTTACTTTTGCGCAGACAAGGCCAACTTCTGAATGCAGTCAGTGCTTCAAAACATGATTGAATATAAAGGTCTTGATAGGCACCCCTCCCTCTGCCATGACAAGACAAAAAAATGGAATTTTGCACATCAAAATCTTAGATTCAGAGAACAATTTTCATCCTTTTTAAAGAACTGCAGGTTTGAATCATCTGCTTAGAAAACTCATGAGCTTTCATGATAAATTTAGTGATTCTACTGAAGGCAAATAGTTCATGAGGACTGTTAAACTGACCTTTCTTATTAAGAAGAGGTATGCTGGGGAGTCCCCACTGAGTTATAGTGAGATTCTGTCTGAGAAAGTGAGTACATTTTGGATTGGCTGAAGTTTTTGGAAGGTTAGAATATCCACTCTCAAATTCAATAAACTTCAGTAATTCAAGTGCCTATCATAGTAGCCCAATTTGGCAAAAATGATACCTGGTCCATTATGCAAACAAAACCAATTTTTTTGAAAGGTGAAAAAGCACTCATGATTAATACCCTACAAAATGAACCATTGAAAAGCTGTCATGACAAAAAGCAGCCTTCCCTTTTTCTACCAGCTAATCTAGCAAGGGTAAAGGCTATGTTTAATGTTGTGGAAAGTAGTTCTTAGTACCTCAGCATCACTGCCTGGGCTGTCAAAACAACCATTCATTTCTGTGGCTTGAAATGGACTCTATACAACTTTTTATGAAAATGCTTTGAAAGCCAAGCATTGCTGCCTTGTGAGTTTATGGAACTCACATGGTAGCTTTAAAGAAGAATTATATTAATTTGAACTTCAAGAAGCCCTAACTGGAATTAACACGATGATTCAGATGATTCCTGATGATGCTCTCCTATAGAAAACTGGACATTGCATACATCCTTGTACAACAAAAACACCCATTTACTTCTATTTTTGAGCATTAATCTTCAGCAGAGCAGTTTTTGCTTTAAGCACCGCAGTACTCTAGGGCTGACAATTTGGATGTGATTACAATGCAAGTAGCTTTAATGCTATAATTGTCATATGGTACTTTGTGCTCCTGTAGCAGGCCTGCATGATACTGGCAGTGAATAGAGACAATGGATATCCCATGGAAACTGAGTAACCCACCTATGTTATGCTGCTCCTACCGAATTCAGTGGCAGTGTTTTCAATTATATCACTGCGAGCAGTATTGTGCCTGTCTGTGTGGGAATAGAAATGAGAGGCAAAGAAGAAAAGATCTGCATGAATCACAGACAAATTAGCTTCTCAGTGTTTGATTTTAATAAAAGGTTGTTGGAAAAAGGGAAGAAAGGTAAGACTAGGAATGTAATTTAACTGTGGTTAAACTGTTCTTGTCAATATAATTTCATCGCATGAACTTCCTTTTGTATTAAAACATTAACGATTGTCCTGCCTGAGGTCTGCCTTCTCCCTCTGGAGCATCTGGTTCATCAGCTTAGGTATTGTGGCCTATAGTGTCTGGCTTTGTGAAAAGCTATCTGGTGCTTCTATGTTTGTTATTGCTGCGGTGTGAGCTGGGAAATGCTGTGATCTCCACCTGTCATCCTCATTACCTGAGATCTGCCAGGTCAGCCTTTCCTCATTAAAATACATTCCTTTCTTTCCCACTCTTCAAATTTTCCTCTCAGATTTACAAATCCATATACTCCCTCACACAGACAATTTTTTCACATTTTTTCATATTTTGGTTCCTATTCTTTTACTGCCATGATTTGCTGTCTGCTTTTGGCATCTGCCTTCTGTCTGGGTGAACTGTGTTTTAATGAAGTACCTTTCAGGAATACAGAAGAGCTCACATGTAGGACAGGACCATTTGTAAACCTGTAGTTTTCCATTAAATGAAAGCTGCTCTATATATTATGTGTCAAATTCTTATCTCATTTGATAAATTACTGCAAAATGTGACTAAATAGTAGAAATTGAGTCAGTATTAGCATTCAAGCTGCACTCGTGTTTCTGCATCTTTACTTTCAGAATCCCTTAATAGCAAAATATCATGAAGGGAAGTGCAAAAGTCAGAGATGGCAGAGGTACACAGATGTGGGAACTCAGAAGAAATGAGATTTTAAAGAAGAGAAAGATGCAATTCAAATGTGATTCTAATTCTTCAGAATGGAAATTGCAACCCAAAAAGAATAGGCAAAAAGATCAGAAATTCATGGAGTTTTCTCTCTTACCTTCCTAGCTGCTGAGGTGTAGCTCTTTAGAAATTTCTAGAGCTTTTGGATATGGAGTATTATAGAAGTACAAAACAAGAATTTAATCTAATTTAGTTAACTTTAAAGTGCTGATAAAGTACGGTAGAGTCAAGAACTTACTGAATGTGAAATATGGGATAATATTTTTACAAGACAGTGTAATAGGTGTAATTATTTTATTTCATAATAGATTCCTAAATTGTATTATAAATTTTATATAGTCTACTTAGTAATGCAAATATTTTACTATCAAACGGAAAAAAGGAAGAAAAAAGAAAGGGAGAAATGGGAAAGATTTATTTTATCTGAATGGTGTGAAACTTTCATTTAAAAATATTGATCATAATAAAAATGTGACTTTAGGTTTTTGGTACTTATTAAAAAATGCACAGTAAGGCAACTTCAGTAAACTCACTACGTTTAACATCATTTATACAACACTGTGTTATATTCAAACCAGTTATGTTCCTTTATGAAATTAAATTAAAAGAAATATTCATCAAAACCACAAAGGTGCGTGCTCTTGTTCAAACCAAAGTCATGCACAGACAAAGGGTTTTCCTGCATACTTGTTTGTGGAGGGTTTTGCCCGGTTTTAAGAGCAATTACATAATTTAATAACTCCAGGTTTAAATTATTTCTCATGTTTTTTCTTAATTCCCTGGGATAGCCTTTTCTCTTGAAGACAAGTAGAAATGCCAACAAAGGCGTGTTTGCAGTAGAAGTAAAGTTTGGAGCAGGGTGAACAGTAGTGAACACATAGCTTTGCAAGTCCTGTAGGTGATGCTGTGAGGGAGAGACCAATGCAAAATGAAACACAAGAAGGGCAGACAGCTGCTAGTAGGGACAATGAATGAAAAAACCAGGTATGTGAAGGCTGGGGCTTCAGACATGGGTGTCAGAGAAGCCAGTGAGTGATACTCAGCAGAACATATCTGAGAACACCCACTTGTCCTCCAGGGCATCCATGGAGCTGAAAACATAGTACTGCTGAAGGCATGACTAGCAAGCATGACTAGTTTTTAGAAAACCCCCTTCTGCATTGTGTTTCCTCCTCCATGTGGCAGGAATGGACAGTATAGACAGATCCAGGATGGATTGTGTTAGTTGGGCCTCTGACAGGAAGAAAAAGGTGAGAAGACATGTGCAGCTAAAGTCTCAGCAAGAGGATCTGTAGCAGTTGTAAGAGTGACAATGACCCGAGGCTCTTGGAGTAAAAGTCTGTCATGGTCTGCCTTTTGCCACAGAAGGCTCATGAGTCCATGGAAAAGGGGATGTGCTCATGCCCACCCATCTACAAAGGAAATTCCTGGGTGCCACCCATGGCCTGAGGTACAGGTAGAGGACAGCTGTGACAGGTTCATCACACATGGCCCATGACTCTCCTCATCAGATGACAAGATGTCCCATCTCTCTTACATTTGGCTGGCAAAATGTAAGGGTGAGAAAATGGAGGGACTGGATAGACATGAACAGATGATTATGGAGCTGAGTTTTGGGGTGATTAGGCTTTAAGAGAGACAGACAAACTGAGGACAGTGGACTGAGGAGAAGGTTTGGAGAACAGGGGCTGGATGGGCAGGGCACCCAGGACAGAGGGAAGCACAGGAGGCTCCTACAGCAGCAAACAAAGTGGGTGGGCTACCGTGTGCTCCAGTGGGACAGAGAGAAAGCAAATGCACTGTTTACCAAGATGAAAGAAGAGATGAGGTCATTAAGAAGACAAGGTTGCCATAGCTATCAAAAAATATAGGCTAGAGAGAAACAGAAACTCAGGACAGATCTAGTTGGGAGGTCTTTCAAGTTTCACAACTTTCATCCTGACCAAGGGTTGTGATGAGCAGGACTTGGCTGGTTTTTGTTGTGAGGGAAAACCAAGTGAGCTCAGTGGTCTAACCTTAGAGTTAGATAAATGTTCAGCTCTCACAGATGGGTTGCTTTTGTTCCAATGTTTTGCCTGAACATAAAAAGCAATCAAAATTCTAATTAAGCAGATTCCCAAAAACCTGCAAGGCTAATACCAGGCTTTGACAATGTCCAGAGCAAATTCTCCCCAGACAAGTCATGTTACCTCTCAGATTTAGTGACATGTTCAGCAAGATTTCTTTTGCTCCAAAATTGAACCCAAACAGCGCAAAGATCATTCTTCCATCCCCTGCAAGGATCATAGAATTGGCTGATGAAAAAATCCTTTTGAGGCAAGAGCTGGATGCAGCTACACTGTGGACAGAGGAAGGGAAATTGTAGTGATACAGCACGTTCATTAGCTTGTGGAAGAAAATGTAAGTTATGTTCTGAAACACTGTGGTAAAGTCCAAGTATTCTCCATATTGAGGTTTCAGATTTTCAGACCTACTCATGATTCACTGATGCAGCACTGCCAGATAGGTGCTCCTAGAAAGAGGTTGCATCTGCATCTATTCTCTCTCCCATGAAAACATCTAGCAGCCACCACATGCTTCTTGCATTAACTTTTCCTATTTCTTTGTTATACTGAGGCCATAAAACAATACAGAGCATACTCTGTCACTGGCAAGTGCTTTTCAGCCTGCAACTGAAAAAACCTGACATTTATTTCCCATAAAAAACACACTTGCATAATAACAAGCAGACTTGGAAATCATGACATTTTGTGGTGATTATTGGTGGAACTGCAGTTTTTTGGAAAGACAGACCCTGTAACATGATGTGCCTGGCATTTAGGCCTGTGCACTAAAGTGGACCTTCCATGGGAATCATTTTTAGGTGGCATGTAAAACTAGATGGAAACTGGGTGCCTCATTTGCTCAGCAGGAGCTTTTATACCCTCAAAATGCTCAGGGGGCTTCTGGATGCAAGGAGAGGTTCCCTGTGCCTTTAGGTAGGACACTGAAGACTATTGTTTTCTTTCTAGTATCTGAGATAGGATTGTAATTTTGGAGTTGACATCCAAGTTGTGATAAATTCTACCTTAACTTTAGCCATCAAAAAGTTGACTGCTAGTCTAATGTTTTCTAAGACTGACTTTTACTAGGCCCAGTTCTTCATGCATGGCACACTCTGTGTAATGCAGTTTAACTGCTTGGCTACAGCTCTGCTACTTCTAGATCTAAATTATTCCATCTGGCTCTTATTTCTTTGTGGTCAGATCCTGCACAATATGGAATAAAAATGCTCTGCAGAGAAGGATCAAACTCACTTCAAAAAAATGTCCTGAAAAGTCTCACATACTAACTAGATAGGACTCTTGCAGTACTTTGTAAAGAATATATTGGCAGCTATTCTTGGGCCCCATATTTTATCTCTGTGATAGCTCAAGGAATCTAAAAACCTCATTTCAGGCTCCAGATGATGAAAGATATTTCTGTTCATGTGGATCCATTTCATTGATTTACAGCATTATTTTTTAATCTCAAAGTTAATGGTCAAACAATTCCTCCTGCTCCCTTAATATCTAGAGTCTGAGAACAGCAATAATGAAAGTTTGATAGGGTCTTAATGAACTAAATTGACCAAGGCTGCTTCTTGATGAGACAGCTCTGCAACCCATTTTATCTTCAGTTTGCAGAAGCTCATTAAACTAACTTGAAGACAGAGAAAACAGCTCCAAAATGCAGACAGACATGATTGCTCCCAGAGGAGAAGAGAGAAAATTCACAATATCTTCAGCCAAAATCTGGTGATATTCAGAGTTAGGCTTTGATTCATACCCACGTACTTATTTCCAGAAAGTCTTTGCTGGAATACTGATGAAGGTATCCCTTTGTAAAGAGCACAGTATTTTCCACTAAATTCCTTAGCAATTGATTAGCATTGTAGAAGCTGCACACATAGTAACAATGACTTCACAGAAGGGTAATTTCTTTTATTGTGTATTTCTTCCTTTTATCAAATGTTCCAGTTGTGTGGGCCACATCAGGCTAACAATACCTCCATTTTCTAAATTCAGTATTTTTTATTTACCATAATTGCCTTATAAGTAATTGATTTCTGTCGAGAACAGACGTCAGCTTCAGAAATCCTCCAGTTGTCATTGGTAGCCATTTCCTCAAAGTAGTCATTAGCTTAGCAATAATGATGCTTAGCTCTTGGAAGAAAATGGAAATCTTTCTATGCATGTCAGTAAACTCATCACATCCCTTTGTGAGTAATGAATAGTGTGGCTATTAAATCAACATTTTTGCATAATATTGAAGTTTCCACATGTCGACATAACAATTAACACCTCCTCCTAAAAATTATTTTTGAGGAAATTACCTTAGCACATTCAGTTCTAGAAAAAGAACGAACATTTTGATGACTCCAGAGTGTTTCTGTTTGGCATATACGTGACCCCACATGCAAAGACAGTGACGGATTCCTTTGCTTTCTGTCTGTTAGAGTTACCAGAGTCATTAAAATGCTAACTTAATACACGTTTATTCTGTACTCCTATGTATAGCACAAAGTAAACATAAATGCTGAGTGGGTGGGAAGGCAAGGTGTTATTTTGGATCCATCTCGAGAAGTCTCCTGTGACTGATACAAAGCCCTGTGATTAGCCTGAATAAGGAAATTCACTAGCACTTTTGTTCTTATAAAACCAGTAAGTGCAGCTTTCTCCAGTGAGAAAATGCATTCTGAATTTGTGCATGTCTTGCTTGCTGAGTCTCTTTGCACACAACTCTTTAGCTGGCTCCTTCAGGATCCTTTGAGCCTGAGTAAAGCTGACCAAGAAACAGTTGCAGAGGCGCAAACTGAAACCTTGAGCTAAATCCATCAAATCTAGCTCATCTCTTGAAAGGATGAGAAGAGGAACATTTTTGGGATAATAGGTTACTTCGGATTTCTGCCATTACTCCTTACCTCTTCTTTATTAAGATTGGCTGCTCCTCAAAAATGTTTGGTTCAAACATTTTTCTCCCCCTAGATGTGCGTAAGGCAGAATTAAGCTATGAGACCTGGTAATGGGGTAATTTAGGTTGGAGAACTAGAAACTAATGTGAATGTAGTTCAGGTGCAAAAATGCTGCACGACAAAATGTCAGGTCAGAGTCATCATTTTAACTGGGTCTTAGAGACTTCAGTCTCCTCCTGATCATCCATCTAGTTCTTACACAGGGGACACCTGGCAATATGAGCTTTATGGAGCACAAAAATCCTTATCTACAAAGACGTGACACAATGGATTTCAGAAAGAGAGAGGCAGTAAAGCAGATATCTTCCCCTCCATTTCTCTTCAGGAGAACTCCTAGGTATTTGCATAGCACCAACGCAGAAGACAAGGCAAAATCTTCATGCAAAGACATATAGTTTTCCAATTATTAAAAATATTCATGGCTTTTAGTTTCATTTTTTTTAGTACCATTAAGAACACGACAGCCACATCCAGTAAGTCTCTTGATAATTATTCATATTTTTCGCTGTTCAAATTACATAAATTAAACGCATGACATGACAAAGTCATATATTTGGAGGATCTTTCAAATTAAGTATTGTTGGCAATGGGAGGTTGTTGATTATATTCCCACAGCTCAGCTAGGTCTAATTAGAGGGCTTTTCACGTATTAGTATTCAGTCATATGTCATTTGAACCTCTCCTTTGTCTTGAACATTTATCAGCTTCCGCTAGCTGAAGAGCTTCTGATTTCTCACTTATTATTTATAAATTTCTATGAGATTGCAAATGAAATTCAGTGGCAATTAGAAGTTTATGGATCAAAAATGATGACAAATGTAGACAAAGTAGACATTGTATAGAGTTTTAAAAAGAAAACCCTCCAATATTAGTCTAGTCAATATTGTTTATAGAAAAATTACTTGCATACTACAAAAATCTCAGCTTACAATAAGAGATGTTTTCCTGGGGCAAATGTGTTCTATATAAATAGACAAAATAATTGCATATAAAATATGCCACCAAACAGCATTTTCAACGTGTGAGAATAATTCAAGAGCAAACAATTCTCACAGAAGTCTAACAGCAGTGGTTCATTGTAATCAGCAAGTCAATCACTCAATTAGCATCACTGACGCTGGCAATTAGTCTTTTGTCTTTTTTGCATCTGGTGCTTTTAACAAGATTTATTTAATCAAGAAGTTTATCTAGATACTAATTTATTAACCCTTTTGCTTTATTTTGCAACTTGCATCCATGGTCAAAAGATCCTAATTCTTTCACTTTTAAGAAACTATGCAATTAAGGCTACATGATTTATATAAGTATACATATATATTAAAAATACACATAAATAAAAAGTATATGTTTCTTTACATTTATTTTAAAGTAGGTAATACTAGGAATATATCCCAGGATGTAATTTTTAAATATTTTGCCACAGATCTGAGTAAAATTCAACGCAGATTTACATGAACAAAACAAGGTAGGTCTTGATTAAGTACCAGGTGTTGCTCTCCTTCATTATTCTGGGAAATAACAGACTTAGGTTCATTATCAGCCCCAGTACTGTACAATTTTATTTTCATTTTAGTCAATGGTAAAACAGAAGAGCAATCCTTTAACATGAAGATGTTTCTTCTCTTTTGCTTATAAATTATATTTTCTCCCTGCTCTTTGAAAAATAATGATCACTTTGAAAATTAGTTGTCTATGGTAGATCAAAATATCTTCTAAATTTTTCATGGTTGTTAATGGTAATTATATTTAATTAAACATGATTTTTAATTGCAGTATCAAAAACATCGAATAAAATGTTTTGACTCTAATTTTTCCCTATGGATTAAGAGAACTCAAATTCCGATGTCAGTTGTATTATACCAAACAAACTGTTTGTCCAGTGTATTTTGCCAGTTCATAATCTGCAGTGCTTTTCAAAATAGTTAATTCTCACTGTTATTCTTCTAGAAGTGCTCTCTCAGTGCTACATGGCAGTACCTCTTCAGTAAAGCTGAAAAACATTTTCTGCACTTAGACAAATTGCTTACAGCAGATGTCCAACAATGGTTGTAAACTGGGCCTCTCAAAATGTAACTTTTGAGTTTATATTGATCTTCACACAAATAACTACCTTTCATGATCAAAAGTGTTGTGGTTTCCTTTGTAAGAAAGCAGTTAATGCAATTCAAGGAGCTCAAGTAAAAATAAGCTGCTTTTAAAAGAAACATATTGGTTGTAGGTCACAAAAGAAATAGAAATTGAAAGCCAATCTTCTTTTTTTTGTGAAATATCCTTGATGCCTCTTTTGCTAGCAAGTGAAATTGTGGACTGAGATAGGGAATAAAAAAAGTGGAAATAAATAGTTTCTGAATGAGTCACGTCTCTACAAGCCCTACTGTTTCTGTGGCAGAAATAACTTTTCCAGACAACTTTTCCCATCCTTCTTCTGTTGCGTGATTCTTATGCATATTGGACAGGATAGGTGATATTTTTTCAAGAGATAAGACTCATTTGCAAAAAACAGAATAGAAACAAAGAGGTCTGACAACAAGTCTTGCTACTTGACATTTTCCTTCCCCATCACCTAGCAGAATTCCCAGTAAGATGCTATGCTGGCTTCAGACACCGGAAGAGCTTAGGGCAGTCCTGCAGCTTAGGTCTGCTTTAGTAAAATACCTAAAACACTAAATCTGTAAAATATAGTAAAATACCAAATCTGCTTTAGTGAAGTACCAGCAACAAGGAATTGCTGTTAGTGCTCCTGCATGGTTTTGGTGTAGAGGTGGTGACTTGTCCTAGAAAAGGGAGCTCCATCAAGTGGAGCTGGCAATGGCAGCATGCCAGTATCCAGGCTGCTGGGGAGGAAGCGAATTTAGCTGTCACATTCCAGGATCATCTGGCTGCACAGCAAACAGGCTCCAGTCTATACTGTAGCAATATAACCATAACTTCCACCCTGGTATGCACCTGGAGTTTTAAATTGGTAGGCTCTGCCTAGCTCCCATTCAAGCTTCTTAATCCTACTCAAAATAAATGGACATTTCCTGTCCTTCACCATCACTTAAACATAACAAAGTGAATTTTGTTTAATTTTTACCTGAAGAGGTATACAGTTCACAAGGGACAGAACAAAACTCATAAAAGGGAAAAACAAATGTCAAAAAACCCCAAAAAACCCCCAAAGCTCCCAAATGAAACAAAACATCAACAACAACAACAAACAAAACCACAAAACAAACAAAACCAAACAACAAAAAAACAACAAACCAACCAAACAAAAAACCAAACAAATGAAAAACCACTTTGGAAATGCTGTACTTGATTACACTTCCTGGCCATGAAGAAAGGTAGATGGAAAGTAGGTTTCTTTCCCTTTCAGTGCTAGAAGTCCCTATTGGGAGTTCTAACAGAAGTATTATTGTGAAACCAGCTCATATAACAACTGCTATTTTTAAGGGTCCAGAAGATACAGCCTTGTTTCGTTTCTTAAAAAGATAAAAAAAGGGAAAATAATATTAGTTTTGTTCTGACTAGAAGCTCACAGCTCAAGGGTAACTTCTCCTTACTAGCTAATGTTATTCTTTCAAAAAAATAGTGTAGCCATCTAATTTTTGGGTCTGTGAAGTTTCTATTTGGTATTTCATGGCATTCTTTTCTCAGGAATATTCTTTATGGCAAAGAGGAAATACCTTATATATCTTGGATGGCTATGGAAATGTGTCCTATTTCTTAGTCATGTTTAGACTAGAAGCATATCCCACATTAAAAATTCAGTTCTCCCAATACTGGCATAAACAAATGTGGGAAATGTATTCTGGGTGACATAAGGAGATATTCTTTTCAGGATAATTCTAAGTAGCTAATATGTGTTACATGAGACAGAAGAAGGTGTATGAAATGACTCATTTTCACAGTCTGAAGGTTTAAAAATAAAATTACCTGGGTATCCACAGGCTTCATGAATAAAGACAAATACCTTGTAAAGTAGCAAAGTTTCAGAAGAGTGACTCCGTTACTTTAAGAAGTTCAGTGAAGTGAAATGAACTGACTTCACAGTAAATAGAGTTTGTAAATTGTAACCTGACAAGTGCACTTATAGAGGATGGAGGAAGATTCAAATATGACCTAATGAAATAATGTCTATGTTACACTATCTCATACTGTATGAAAGCAAGAGCCCAACATTTACAATGTTTTAGGTAATGGCAGCTTATTAAGGGAAAAACTGGCATTTTCTTTATCTTCACTTGCTCCAACAGTGTTAAACAAGGAGGTTGTTTAATACTGAGACAAAGCAGCTAAAATAAATCAGAGGAGATGAGCATGTCTTTGGCTGGATAGGACTGGGATTTTGAATGAGCATCCAGCACAGCTGATACACATCATGGGAGTACAAGAATTAATAACCACAATTTTAGACAAAAAATGTTCCATTAGATCAGTCCTTATATTTTGTAATGGCTCTTGATTGCTTTTTTCAGTAGTTTATGTCATGATATATCAGAATAAATGCAGTCCAATCTGCATACTGATTTAACTCACTTTAAGAGCAAGCAGCAAGTTGCACAAGAGCGATGGAGGGTTTCCTCCTCCTCTGCTGCCACCAGGTCTACCACGGTGCCAGGAATTTCCTACCAGATGGGAAGTAACTAGGGATCTCGCTGCTACTTTCATCTTTATCCCTTCACTCTGTGGGCGTGGGCGGTGATTTGCAGATACTCAAGCAGGTTAAGATGACAGGGCTGCACACTGCGCCTGCCAGCCCCTCTGGTGGCCACGCCGCCTCTGTGGTAGCAGTGAACCGTGTGTGTAGCTCCTGACTGTCAGCCCACACAGCCAAAGCAAAGCTCCTTATGGGCTGCGTGAACATGCCGTTCTGTAGGCTGAAGGGCTTCAGGAGCTGCTCTGCATATGATGAGATGCTTCTGCTGAAAGATAACTTAGTCTAATAGCTCCTGGACAGCTTGAAGCCTCCCAGCATTATCTGAAGTCCTTTAGAAATAAGTTCTCCATCCCATCGATACTCACAGGGGTATCACAAATGTTGGTGACATTTGTTTAACAGTTTGACAGGTCTGGTGATCTGACTGGAAGAAGTTTGGTAGCACATATAAGTTTTCTGGCTTCATTTCTCACATTTTACAAGACTGACATCCAAATATATTTTGTGTTAGCACAGCAATACATTACTTGAGAGCAAACCTGCTCCCACTGAGACCATTAAAAATTCTGAGATGTGGGGAATAACTCAGGAATGACATTTACTCCTTCAATAGAATGCTAAAGAAATTGCAATACGAGGATGGAAAATAACTTTCAAAAAGTCAAAGAAATGGCTGTGGAATTGCTTAGGTGTTTTTAGTCAATGTTGCAGATTCTCCATCTAGAAAAAAATACTGACCTTGCAGAGAGTTTAAGGAAATAAGGTTGCAGTTTTAGCAGCATAATATTTCAGAATAATTTCTCTAAGGCTCCCTTCACAATTTATTTTTGCAATAATTAATTTTGAGATTAAAATAAAATATATACAGAGAAGGTGTCTGATATTTTTGGGAGCCTGTTTATTTTACTCTGTTATGTGAAAATTGCTCATGAAGTGATTTGATAGCATCACATAGAAATGCAAAAACACTTCACATGGGTAAACTATGTGTTGGGTGAAGGCTAAGAGGTAAAAATCAGATCTGGTGACAAATATGAGCCTACTCTCTTGTTTTGTGGTCTTGTTTCTTTTTATAGCATTTGATCTGTGTCTGCTCTTCCAAATTATGTTATTTTAATTAAGCAGAACTGTTCTGTCAGAAAGCAGAGGGTTCTTAGCCTGTCTCACAATCCTCAGACCTAAAATAATTGAGGATAACATGAGGACAGCAGAATGCTCTCCTAAAATACCCTTATGAATGACTTTCCTTTAGAGAGATTTTTCAATAATTACTATATTACAGCACTAAGCATATGGAGATGTCTTAGTGATAAATTTGCTCTTGTGCAGAAGAATTGAACAAATATATTCAGTTTCAGGTCTAGTCGGGGTATAATGAATCATCTGACTGGAGAAAAGCTCGAGCTAGGGTGGGAAGTATGCAAAGATGACTTTTTCTTTTCCTTTTTTTCTTTTTTCTTTTTTCTTTTCTTTTTTATTTTTCTTTTCCTTTTTTTCTTTAAATCAGTTATTCTGAAGTGAGAGGAGTCACATATCACATGAAATTTCTAGACTATTCCCTGTTTCCTCTGAGGAAATTCATTTTCTATATCTCATCTGATCACTGAACTATGAACCGCCCTGACAAACAGGGCAGAGGAGGAGGTTCCTCATTTCTTTTAACTGCATCTCATGTCAAACAGAATAATTGAAGCTTGATTTAATGAAAGGAGGAGAAAATAGACAATAACCAGACTATTGACCTTGAAATTATGAGAAATTATTTTCAATCCCTACCTTCGAGGCCAGAGGAAAGATTTTAGCTTCTTCTCTACTCTCCATCCATAGAAGATTGTGTGCTTGTCTTTGGCATGCCTATGGGAAAACTGCTGCAGGCATTCAAGCCTGAATGAGGCTCACACTGAGGAAACCAAACCTTCAAATGGAGGAGAAGGGGTGAGAATGGAAAAGTTGTCATGGTCTTTGCTGTGCTTCCTGAGGATCCCTACCAACCCTTTGCAAAGCCCTGAACAACAAACACTGACTGGAAAAATACTGTAGTTTTTCTGATGCTAGCAGAGAAACCCAGCAAAGCACTGTCTTTTTCTGGGTTGTTTCATGGCATCTGCATGTTGTTTAATTGAAACAAGATGTGTGTGTCTTTCCAGTACTATTTTCAGAAAGAGAGACTAAAGCCAAACTTTTTGGTATACTGCTTGTTTTAAAGATAGGCAGTTAGGGTTACTAGACCTGTGCCTGCTGTCCTTCATTTTTGTCCCACACTTAGTTTCCAAAAGATTAAGGAGATTTACAAGGAGTAGCAGAGCTATGTAAACGCAAATTTGGCTTTTGCAATGCCCCCTAGAAAGATACAGAAAGTAGCCAAACAAATCAAAGGTGATAATGGATTGCTTGTAACAACTTAACACTTATCAACAGCACTGCAAACTGAGCTCTCGCCTGCCCATAGCTGCTGCTATGGAGCATCTCCTGAATCCAGGAGCAGCTATTCAGGAACACCCCAGCCCCAGCCCAGCTCAACACAAACACACCCACAGCCACATCCGTGTGGCACCCTGCAGTCGGATGGATTTCAGTCAGAAGGCCGTGCCCATGCCAGCTGGCTGCTCTTGCCGGTGAAGATGATGGTCCGGGATGCAGAGCCAGTGCTGCACGTTTCTGGTGTTTGCCTGGTCTCTGCTAACACTGTCTGCTGTCCTGCCCTGCAGCTTGGAGCGTGCCAAGAGGTGGTGCTGGGAGCTAACCCCACCTGCAGAGTCACAGGGGTGGCTCTTAGTGTGGACACAAGCTCAGGACAGCTCAGATTAAAGGCACTCTGTCCCATGATATATGTCAGGCCAAGCATTATGCTGCTGTGTATGGTATGAGCTAAGAGAGGTGTTTAGAAGATAGGCCTCATACTGGTCCTGAGGGTTTTAAGATTGAATGCAAATATGCTTTAAACTTTATACCTTACTTAATTTCTCATCCTTTATTCTTGTACAATAAACTCAATTATTTCAATGGTCTTTTTCAACCTAAATGATTCTGTACAAGTAAATCTTTCGGATGAGTAAATCTATATGTTAAATATCACAATGTTATGGTGAAAATGGTGTATGGAAACACTGCAGGGTGCTGTGAAGCTCACCAAATTTGCCAAGACAGTTTAAAAATCACCAACAAGCATTTTGGGGAGATGAAAACAAGATGTGCTTAAGAGTTCATTAATGCACCCTAATAAAAAGTAATATCTGGCAGTTAAATTGTATCCCAGCTAGAGCTTAAGTATTGCTAGAACTTAGGAAGTAATTTCCATAATGAACAGGAAATTAGAAACCACAACCAAAGAGCAGGCAGGTCTCCCTCTCCTGCCATCTCCAGATCACATCCAGATGCTGTCATCTGCTTTGTCTGAATGTAATTATTGGTCTTGATACAGAGACAGGAAAGATAAATCAAGTTTCCTGTATATAGTATGTCTCATGGGGTGATAGGGAAAACAAGAGCAGTCCTGAGACATACAGCTGCAGCCTCAGTGGCTGAGATTTACTGGAATGAAGTGCAGCCGTGGGAGGAAACTGTGAGAACCAGCTCCAGCCAGGTGTGATGATGGGCATGGTTATGTAATGGTGCACAACACAGAGACAGACGCTCAAGCCTACAGTCAGACTTGCTGAGAGAAATTTGGCAGCTGCCTTCTACTCTCTTCAGCTTCAGGAGTCAAGGTAGCACTTTTGGAAAGTACTCATGTACCTGGTGACTGGCTTCTTTAAAAAGGTCATCAAGTTCCCCTTATAGAGCAAAAAATCCCAAAACAAACAAACAAAAAACCATCCAGATAAAAATAATCTTGATTTCATATTGTTTATCACTTGTAAATAGAGATTAGAAAACCAATTCATGCAGGACTAAGTCCTCTGCTTATTTTTCATACTTAGTTGAAAACTAAATTTCACCCACAATCCTGTATGCATTTTTAGATGTGTGACAAGTAATAGTGGGCAAGGGGAGAAAGATTTTGCTACCACTGCAGTTTAGAAACATTCTTCTGTTTTCACAATGGGTTACAACCAATGGATGCACACAGAACAGAGCATGCATTTTAACTAGGAGGGATGTATTCTTGCCTCAGTATATTTGTATGTGATTTGGTTTTTTTTCAATGTAAACTGCAGTGTATGCCTAGGAGATTAATCAAAAAGATAAAGTAATTTTAGTATCCATTCAGGAAATGCTACATTAATCACACATCTTTATTTATATTACAAAAAGAAATTGTCTGAGACTTGATTTCAGGCAGTCAGAATTTCATGTATTTGTTGCCAGCAGTCTAATAAAAAGGTCAAAACTGGTTCTTTTTTTTGTTGTTGTTCCACATCAGTTTATTTCCTCAAGGCAGTACCTGGTTCATATACTTAATATTTTGTATTTAAATCAATATTTTTTCCACTTATATTTAAAATCAGCTATTTGAAGATTTGACATTTTCTTCTGGGCAAAATGACTGCTTCAGATGTCTCTGTTAAAATATTAATAAAAATAGTGCATTTTCTTATGACTTTTGTCTGAACTTTTGATTCTAATTAAAAACAGTAAATCTGTCAGAGAAATCTCATTGTATAATTCCAGAATCACCATAAAATGGGAACATTTCATACCTCAATATTGTTTTCCAAAAATCCTGCTTTAAAGTAGGAAATAAAATAGTTTCAAAAGACATCCTCATAAAGAATTCATGTTAGTCCTGTTCTTAAGAGTTCCTTAATAGTAGTTTTGTATACTAAATCACTCATGGGTTTTATTTGAATCTTCTTCCATTAAGTTTATCCATCCCAGAGTCCAATGAATTGAGGCAAAGCAGAAAAAGCCCATGTGTCCACAGTAGCCATAGTCAGTGAGGTTTTATACAATATTTTCAACGAAACTTGAAGCAAACCATTCATTTTAAACAACTTCTCCTATGATGTTTGATAGGAAAGGTGCTAGGAGAGATTAAACATCCATCATACTTGCTTCTCCTGGTACCTTGTTTTGTTGCTGATTTATATTTATCATCTCTGACTCTGGAGAGTTTTCAAAGCCAGAGGGGTAGATGTGGAGCAATACTTCCCAGAAACTTGACATAGAATCATAGAATCATAGAATTATTACAGTTGGAAAAGAACTCCAAGATGATCAGGTCCAACCTTTGACAGAATACCACCATGTAAACTAAACCATAGCACTGTCACATCCAATCATTTCTTGAATACCTCCAAGGGTGGTCACTTCACCACTTCCATGGGCAGCCTTTTCCAATGCTTAATCACCCTTTCAGTGAAAAAAATTCTTTTTGACGAGTTCAAGTGAATTATATCTACTTTTGAGGCACATTCTACTTTTGAAGCACATCCACTTATTGTGGCCTTACCATCTAGACTACACCTCCTGAGACTGGCTACAAAGAATTTTGCATTCTCCACATAAGGAAGTCTGGCTTCAAGAGGAGAAATGGAGATTTAATCTTCCCTCCATTAATTTCTCCTGTTTCTTTTTGTCTTTACTGCAGATCTCTTATTGTAGATGAGTGTTGTAGACTCATAATCTGATATAAAGGGTGACTGGCATCATAGATTTTTGCTATAATTTTTGAATGAAAGAGACTGTGATTCTCTGCTGTTGCTGTAAATCCAGGGAGGCCTAAGTACACTTATGGTAGTAGACATCTGCTCACTGTGCTATATTTGAACTGTATTGAGGCTCTCCCCCACACTGAACATTTGATGCTGAGGTATTTTCTCTCTGATAATTTGTGTCTATGCATGGATTCCTACTGTGCCTACAAACACATTGGACATACCATACTCTTTGTCTCCAGCATGTTTCAGTTTTTCATCAACCCTCTTCACTTTTTTGGAGATAGATGGGGGAATCTACCCTGGGAATGAAGACTTTGTGTTACAAAACAAATGGAAACCTCGGTGGTTTCCCTAAGAAAATTATTTAACAGGTTTTCTGGCAGAGGACCACCACATCTAGTAATTTGGGATTTGACCATGCAGATTGGAGGTCTGCCTGGAACCTAGTGCATGTGTCTTTCCCCCTGAATCCGAGTTCTATTTCCACAGTAGGAAGGAGTGAGATGAGAGAGAAAGATTGTGATACACACACAAGTCAAATAGCTAATATGCACACCAAGATTGACTTCTACAAGTACAACTAATATTAAGGCAAGAAAATGTTCTGCAGAAAACACTATGTTTTGATTTCCTCAGTTTTAGCATGGGACTTTACACAAGATATGTGGCCCACTTGCTGGATATTGCTCCAGAAGCAATCAATCCAGTATTTATGCAGTTATAAACTAGTTATGAAACTTGTTCCCAGCAGCTGAAGAGAGGTCAAATTTTGCATCTTTGTATTCCACCATATTCTTCCACATATTTTTCAAAGCAGACAATTATCCAGTGATCTAATTAGGCCATTCAAAGTTGAATTTTCAGAGGCAGTTAGGACCCACTGCCCAGGATATTCTAGGGCACAGGCTGTGCTGTAAGGATGAGAAAGGTATTTGAACCAGGATTTTTCCCTCTGATGTTCATCCACTGTGATCCTAGAGAGTGTGTAGGGGCACCAAGTTTTCTCTTGAGGAATGGTTAAACTGAAGTATTAAGCCCTGTTGATAGGAAAGATGCACCTCAAAGTGGTTTCAGCATCTGCTAAGGTTTGTGCAGCTCTATCCTTTCTGGGTTTGGTGGTCAGCATTTGGTGGTCCCACTGTGGGGAACTTAAGCTGGCTGTGAAAATTCAGTAGCAAAACTGATGTCCTGAAGACATTTTATCTCATAGGTTAGAAGAGAAGATCTGCTACAGCAATTTGGGTCCCAAATCCTCTTTGTGTTGTTGAACCTCCAAAAAGCTTTTCTTCCCATCATTATTTTTTGTGGAGAAGCCAACAAGACTGAAGACTGTTTATATTTCTTCTACTGCTGAGAATATACATATATCATACCCTTCAAATCCCCACCATGCTGCTGGACTTGCTGAATGTAAATTGCCATCATTTCAATAATTAAACCACAGAATTATTAAACAACTTGAGATACTCCAGCAGGAATATTGTAATTTTAATGCCTCAGGATAAAAAGCCCTTTTAAATAAGAATGTGAAATAGCAAGAATTGTGCTCATGAATGCGAGTTGTACAAGTCAAGAGTGTAGAACAGTTTGAAAAGGAAAAAGCTAGACTTTATTTTACCTTAATTTGCATTCAAAGTCTTGGCTTTGGGGCACACTGTAATGTGCCCAGCCTGTTTTATTGGTTTTATTGCTGTTTTCATTATGTCAGTTTTTCTGCTGGTGCTTTTTCTCTTTTTCTTTTTTCAAGATTAGTTTTTAGTAGAAAGTTTTATTTATTCTATTTTTTAAAAAATATATTTATTGAAGAAGATCTAGAAAAAATTACAGTGTACAAATGTAATTATGAGGCTAGCAGTCAGGTGGTTCTGACTGGACATTCCTCTCTGTGTGTTTATTTTCTACACTGGTTTTAATGTTGGCTTTTCCAGCATAGCTTAACAACTTTGCTTTGTTTTTGTTCCATTAATGTTCACACATAAAAGAGCATTATGAGAAAAAAATCAGTGTTGCTTTAACCCTGTTTTTCTTTGTGTCATGAACAAGAGTGTGGTGTGAAGTCCAAAGAAGCACCAAAGAATCATGAAATATTCATATTTGTCATGTTTTCACATGGTGTCTTTAACTGAGGAATAGTGATGCTAAAGGCAGAAGGAAAATATGTGACTCGCATATGCTGTTGGAAACTCAGCTGGTGAGGGGAATGGGTGACATATCTCTGTGCCTGAAAGCAGGGTTTTCATTCAGTGTTTCACAAACTCGCCTTTGCACAGGAAGAATTGCTATAATTTCAACAAGTAGTAGGGTGTAGAAAAGGTTGGACACTGGTCTGAGAGCCAAAGGGCTTTTTCATCCCCCACCATCCCTCGCTTTCTGCTCTTGCTGCTGCATGGCACAAGAGATGTTCTCCATACAGAAGAGCAAGCACAGTTTGAGAAATGCTGCTTAAGGCTTTCTTCCAGGTTCTGTTCCATGGACAATGTGCAAGAAGTGTAGAAATTTAGGAAAGGCATTTTTCAGCTTTATGCAGCTTCATTCTTGCAGCTTTCCATCAGCCTTTGCCTATTTTATATAACATTCATTCTTATGGCATGTCTGGTCTAAATGAAGTGCATAATGGCTCAAGCCAGTTGAAGAAAACTCCTTCCTGCAATAAAACTGCATTTGCTTTATTTGCCTTGAATGAAAACCAGAGTGACTGGGTGTTTTTTTTCAGGTTTTGACTTCTGCAAATCAAACATCCATTGTTTTTGTCACTGCTACACAATGACTCACAACAATTTCATTTGGTATTCTATTAAAAGATTTTAATTTCTCCGGATGATGGTCCATTTCTATTCTTTCCAATTACTTTTATGTTAACACTGTAAAGAGATTAACATGGGATTTTTCACTGAAAATGCATAAAAAATAAGGAAATACTGTATATTATTTCTTCACAGTGCTCTCTTTTGCCTATTTTGTTGCAGAACATAAAAGCACTGAAGAGCTATTTTGTTTTTGTATCTGCCAGAAAAAGAAGGGATGCGGCTGCATCTCATTTTCTGTTATTGTAGAGGCGTTAAATCAACCCCTTTCTCCCATTTTGCCTTTTTCCAGAAAGGACTGATCCTTCCTCTCCATTTACAGTGCCTTTCCTGTGAAGCTGCACATACCTCCCACGCACCTCCAATGATACTAGCTCCACATTTTCCTGATGTGCTGGCTCTTCCCTGAAACATTTTCCTTTTACTCTGTCCTCAGACGTTTTTATTTTTTCTCAAACATGGTGAATTTTTAGGGGAGTTTGGAAGGCCATGTCACGAGTCAGAGTAGGCACAGCTTCAGGAAGCCCCCAGGGAGCCCCTCTCCTCCTGGCACAATCTTCCCTGTGTTTTTCCTAGGAAGGTACTCACCCGTGGTTGCTGTGTCTGAGCACTGCTGCCCTTGCTGCTTCCAGGCTTGATTTTAATTGCACAACTCCGGCAACTCTCCAAAGGGCTACTCAGTGGAGCTGCTCTCAACCTGACTGACATGAGGAGATGTGCTGTGTTTGGCTCAGCTGGAAGTGGTTTCTAACATGTCTTTCAAGATACTTTCACAAAGCTCATGGCTCGTTCATTAGGGAAGCGTTATGGCTCATAGGCACAGTTAATTAGTACTTATGAATAAAAGAAAAGTAGGAAGGAAAATTAGAGTAGTAAGAACAACAAATACAAAATTAAAAAAAACCCAAACAATAAAGGTCTGTTGGAGCAAGACACTCAAAAATCAATAAAAAATATATTGATGTTTTAGATTTTACAGTGATCTTTCATTCCCAGTCTAGCATAAAACAAATTACACATTGGCATGTGGTCCAGCTGAACCAGCACACACAAACATAAGTGTGTGCATGTCTGTCAGGTGACTCTCTGGTGCCAGACAGGAAACAGAGCAGTACTTCAATAGGGAGAACAGGGCAACTGTGCACGGCTGCCACTGATACTATCAAGAAATGTATAAAACCCAGCTAAGGAAGGACCACTAGTTTCATTTTACTTTGCTTCCTGTAGCTGCAACTCAGCTAGATGTTTTTGTTAATGCAACTGTATTATGAAAAGCTCAAATGCGTGAACTGTGCTGCAGAGAGGCTGCCCTCTTGATGGTTAAATGCCGGCACCAAAAAAATTCCTTGGAAAAAAGCTACAGTGTTTCAAACAAGCCATCCATATTTGGAAGATAAATACATTCCAAGCCTGGCTGCTGGAAGGTAAGAAATTTGGTGAAGCATGTATTTAAAGATAATACCATAATATGAAACATACACAAATGGATTGAATAAAGCTAAGTATCACTTTGGGCATTACTGGCAATTTGAGCCTTTTGAGTGCTTGACTTTGCCATTGTATTTCCATTCTTTTAATAAGAAGCATTGTTTCCATGACCATGTTCAAACATGATCAGTAGGCTCAGCATAGCCAATGCATTCTATTTATCCATAAATCAACACACTTTATATTGAGAGAATGAATTGGTGATCAAAAGAAATCTGCCTCAGCTAGTGTGGCATCTTGAGGATTCTGGGATAAATCAGGGCAGGAAGAACATGGAGCTGTGGTAAACTTTGCTCTTTCTGTCAGAGGAGAAAGCTGTGGCTCTCTAATGACTTTTTTATTGCCTTTAAATAGCGCCAGTGAGTAATTTCAGGGAAGAAAATCTGCCCTTGAGCCAACAGTTGGCCACTTCTGTCTCTTTCTATCTGTTTATCCTGGCATTTACACCCTCCCTACATGCCTGACCCTCTTATGCTGCCCTTTAATACCAATAGCCATGTCCCAAGACATGTTATCCCTGGAAGACCAATTTCCAGCTTATGCCCCAGCTGTCTGGTATCAGTTTCCCCTGATACTGAATTTTAAGCAATTCTGTGAAGTTTCAAAATTTACTGTCACAATATGTCTTACTGGTAGGCTGTTGAACAAGGAAGGGAATCAAGATTCTCATTTTTAGCATTAGATAGAAGAGGAAAAAGCAACCATGATCCTATACGACAAGTCAGATGAACCAGGACTGGGTGATAGGAAACAAACACCAGGATGGGACTGAAATAATTGAAGAGCCAAAGGTTTTCTTTGCTGCCAGAAATAATTCAGTGAAGATAAAGGCCGTGTGCTCTCTTTCCCTCACAGCATTTCCTTTCTCTCAAACTGGGTCAGATTCAGAACTTGTCAAATAAATTAAACAAATCAAATATAGTCCATAGCTTTACCTTCACAAAATTCACTTAATAAATAGTCCACTTATTTTCTTGAATCATTATGCCAGCTGTAAAAGTAGGAAGGGAAAAGGGTATTTCATGTAAATTTAATCAAATACAATCTTCAATGAGTAGCCCTCAGCTGTAACATGAGCCCAAATGTTGCTCTAAGCTTTTTTCCTTTTAATTCTGTTTCCACCTGGCTCCTGCCAGAATCCTCCCCCATGGAGAAGTTCCTTGCACCTCCCTTTGTCCTGAGGCTCTTGCAGACACAGAGTTGCCTTCCCCATCAGAAGAAAACATCTTTACCTTCTCCTGCCAGTGAAGAGAACCTCATCTCTACACCTGGGTGACAGTCTCCTAATTATTTCTGAAAGCCTCAGATGTTCCACCTGAGTTGATCAGAGCATGATGCTAATAACACCAGGCTCTTGGGCTCATATTGGCCATTTGCTTAAGAGCTGACTTCATGATTCTTCTAGGTCCCTTCCAACTCAGACTATTCTGTGATTCTATCATAAATTACACAGGTGACAATCTACTTCTAAAGCAGCAGTGATAGCAAATACAAGTATAGTGACAAAAAAAATCCAAATCTTGAACTTAGAGGACAACTGATTTCCAGGCAGGAACTTCCACATGAAGCTATGCACCCAAAATTGGGACAATTCTCAACATGAGGCAATTCCCTAAAATCATGGAATATGATGATGAGTGGCTTGGTCTCATCATTCACTTCATTTCCAAGTTTCCCTTCTTCTCCCCAAAACTAATCAGTCCAAGTGTGCCTGCGGCCTATAATAAAACTGTAAAACTAGACATAGCACTGCCCCCATAGGCTCCATAAGGCAGCTGTTTTTTTCCTGAGTTTTAAAGGCACGTGGATATTTAACTGGCACATGTCTTTGACAAAGTCCCAACAGAGGATCATCAGTTTGGAAATATCTTGTTAAGTTTTTTAAATTTGTCAGTGTGCATTACTTAAGGGGAATCTTGTACACAAGGATATTGAATATATTGAGGTGCCTGAAAATACACTTTGGTCTATTATTCTGATTTAATTCCACCCATTCAAAACATCCTCCTTGCTCTGACAAACACATTCAGTCAGGAACTGGCAATGACAGAGAGCACAGGCAGGCTGAAGGATGGCAAATTATCAGCACAGGGGATTAGCAGGGGAAAGTAATGAAGATTAGAACAAACTGTTATGCATTAGGCAACTAGGAATGATAAACAAACTTCCTTTATCAACCTCTTTAAGCATGAGATCTGAAGATGAAGAGCCATACATTGTAACCCCAGATAGCTGAACAGGAACAAACAAGCCCCCTCATCAGCCTCCAAGCACAGTAGCTGATCCTGTGATATTCTGCACTGGCATTACTGTAGCTGGAGGAAGGAGCCTATGAAAGGAGCTGAGACTGGAGCTCTGGCTGTGTGGTACCATGGCTTCCCCTCTCTACCAGAACAAACCAGGTAGGAATACAGTCAAAGCCTGGCTGTTTTATATGCAGCATGTGGGCATTCATATTGAGCCAAATTTCTTTGTGTCTGAAGCAGCCGAGCTGTCCTGATAAAGTCCAGTAATGGGAGCACTGACTGCAGGAATCTGTCCTCAGCACAGCTGGCTTCACATAAACACAGTATGTGACAGGCACAAGCACAGAATGACAAAGACTAGGACAAAATGTAGTTTTGAGAGGAAAGCTAGTTGAAGTTCCTAAAAAGGGTTAGTGGAGTTTGTGTTCCTGTTCACAGCTTCTGCAAATCCTATGCTAAAACATTCATCAATTTTTAGGTTTTACTGAATTAGAGAGAAATGTTGAGACTGAAATTCTGGAACTTGAAAAAATATGCTGATCTTGTCTTGTGAAAGGGAAATTCACTTCTCTTTCAGCTGCCAGTCACTGAGTTATGGTATTACATGGAGCACTCTCCCTATGCATCCCAGATTATGTGTCAGATGATGGACCTGCCTCCATGTCCATCATCTTGCCCCTCTCAGCTCAGGGAATGTCCTGTAAAATGTTTTTACCCAACTTTTGAAAAAAACACACACACTTTCTCTTAAATACTGCATTTTGTATGATGTAATGCAGTAACAGCCTGGCTAATGTTCACAACCACCAGAATCCAATCACAAAAAGCAAAGAAATCTGAACACTAAGGACAGAATTGGACTCCTCAAGACTCATACTATACAGTGTTACACACAGGCTCTGGTGTACAGCAGTAGCTCATTACCTTTTATTTCAAACATCTGAACTTGGGGCTATTTTAGAAAGAGTTTGCAGCAGCTTATTTACTTTCTAACGAAGGCTCTGGAGTTCATTTTTCTCAAGTCAGCAAGGTGTTACTGATTCTTCCAAAAGTGATAGCAATTCATTAAAAACCACTCTCTGTTTCAACACTGTGTATCATCTTCTGGTAGAAGGCCCCAGAAATGTGTCTGGGGGCACTTCAGGGGTCTTTGATGGTTTATGACACCTTATTAAGACATGACAGCTGCCTCTCACATCACTGTAGTTGAGCCAGGTATGCCCTGTCAGAAGGGATGAATACCTTCAAGGCTGTTTTACACAACTGGCTCAGGAGTAAAGGACATTAGCATGATAAAAAGCATCACCTTTCACAGATCTGTTTCTCACCAGTCTTTTCCCTTAACTGGCTCAAAATCCAGATTGTTGCTAAACAAAAGTTAGTTTGTCTTAGTCATTCTCTGGTGATATGTAGCACCCTCTAGGTCTGTTGTAGGTCAGAGGTTTCCCCACCACACACAAAATCCTCTCCTCCTCACCTTTGGTTGGGGGATGCAAACCTGACCTCAGCAAAGCACCCTTGCATTTGGCCATTGTTCGAGGCATTAATCAGCAACATTTCAGTCCTTCACAGGGGTTTTTGTGGATCTCACTTAGACTGATCTGATGCTCAGCTCATTGTGGAAGATCTATCTAAATAAGGGGTCACAAAACAGGACTAAAATAGTTTATGCATAAAATAGTTTATGCAATCTATCTTATCAGGCATCAGGACAAGGTTTTGTGTATCCAGTTGTTGGTTAATGTAACACTGTTCATGCATCATGGTACATTTCTTGCTTTAAAAATCAGGTAGATTCACTTGGGACAAGGAACCAAGTTTATCTTTTATGCTGTCATGTTAAACTTCATTAATGCAACAACTGCCAGAAGAGAGACTGGAAGGTCTGAAGTTTGAAGAAAACATTGCTCTCTGGTATTACTAAAAAAAGCAAAAGACTTTGAACCACAACTGAACTCAGCAATCACTTGAATAGAAAGCAAAAGAAAAAAGGAATTTGCTTGGGTTTTATGCTGTATTTGCTTCAGTTTATAAAGTCAGACTTCAGAGTGCAGTACGGAGAAGCAAGGTTATTAGAAGGAGCTTTCAGAAACAAAGACCTTTGAGCAAAAATATTTAAAAACTAGGAGCCTCCAAATGACACTTTCAGAAGCTCAGTTTCTTGCAACTAATGACAGGAGAGGGAGGGCAGTGAAGAATACAATGTTTTGAACAGGAAGGGAACAGTGAAAATGACAGTGAGGAAGTCAGCACATAGTGACACATACAACAAGGAAGATCTGATACAAATGGTTTATGTGAAATGGTACAAAGAAAAAGCCACAGATACATAAAACTTTACTATTTCAGTCTGAACTGCATGCTTAAGAGAAGACACAACAGTGACAAATACAGCACCACCTTTTACCCCAAAATCTGTACCTTCCCTAAGCCTAACCAGCAAAGAAAATAAAGTCAATCACTAATGCAATTCCAGGTCATTTGGCAGACTTGCATGAAGACTGGATTCCAGCTTCGAACTTATTCCTTAGAGGTCAGGCTCTCTGAGTTTCCTGCTCTCTCAAGGATAATCACTAACAAAGTATTTTGCAGGACAATAGTGTCCTCTGAATAACACAACCCTTAGAAATACACCTAAAGTCAAAAAAGCATTATACAAAAATAGCAAAGACAGAATGCAATTCAAAACACCAATTGCTCTCTAAGACATAAGAAAGAGTGGCTTGACAGCTGCTCCAAAATAAAAGCTACAGGGTGAATCTTACCTGGGGAGAAGTAAGAGTAAATAAATGTGCAGCTCTATGCTATTATTAAGATCCTTTTTGCTACTCCTAGAAAAGCACTGATTTACTGAAAACTAACAAACAAAATCTAGTGGCAGAAGAGATTGGAACAGACTTCTCGCCTCACAGTTGCCCCTACATGGGATACGGGTGAAGGAGAGAGAATGCACATTTAATGCTCCACACTCTTGGATTCTAACACGGACAGTAGAGCAATCCCAAGCTGCCTAGACACCACAGCACATAAACACAACTTTAAAAGCTTCATTTCCTTCATCTCTCTACTTCCTCTGTTGTAACTTCACTCATTAAGATTTCATGGGAGGAAAATAAAAGGGCTGAAAAGGGTACACCAGAGTTGGCCGTTAACAATTATCAAGATAACAAGCTCAAACTATGGCAATGGAAGGAAAGGATAGGAAGCGTGAAAAGGGACCAACCTGAACAACAAAGAGATCTTCAATGATCTCAAAAGAGAAAAGCATGTAAGTAATTGCAATGAGGACAGATTGCTTAATAATTCTTAAGTAGAAGTAACAAGAAAAAGCAGAACCATGAGAAGAAAACAAAGTAATAGTTGAAAGGATTAAGAAGAGACTACACTGTTAAGTGTACCTGCATTAAAACAAAAAAACCTCCCCGAACAATGGAAATGTTAGTCATGCAAGATGGAAGAAAACAACTGACAGCTGATGACACTGGTAATGAACTGTTCAGTATCTGTTTCCATTTCAGTATTCCCTAGTGATGGCACCTACATGCAACTGTATTCACATCACAGGGAAAGAAAGTTCCCTGCCTAGTAAAGGAGAAGAATGAGCTAGAACCTGTTTCCTGAAACTGATGTTTACACATTCTCTGGACCCCAAAGACTTACGCTCTAAATATAAAAAAACCTGGTATGCAAACCTTAAACTAATACTAAAGTTATTACAATTATATATAAATTTATAAAAATAACATTATTTTTAAAGCAGCTTCAAAAGCAACAGTATTTGTTGATATGAGAATTGGAAAGCTGAAATGTTTATTTTTAAATATAACTACAAAGAAGAAGAAAAGCACAAGAACTTCTTCAGCAGCGTCACAACCATGAATTTTCAATCCTAAAATTTTTTTTGGAACAAGTACTGAAACTATATTAATTTATGCTTTCCACAGTAACTGACACAAGTACTGCCAAGTACAAGTAATGTTAAAATCTTTTTTTTGACAGTAGTGTAATGAAAAAGCAGTAAATCAAGTGTCTTTATCTTAATACGTGATTGTCACCTTACATCCTTTTAAGCAAGACAAACACAGCTAAGATTAAACAATTACTTTATGAATGCAGAGCTACCCAGAGTTGCTGAACAGTAAAAAAAAATCAAATCACTGTTTACAGTCAAAAGGGAAAGCTGTAAGGATGATCTGCAGAAGTAAGTCCTAGGATAAGTTCCCTCAATATTCTAACAACTTGAGTTATGGAATCAAAAGACAATATGGAGTTTGTCTTGTTTGACCGGAGGACAATATTCAAATTTTAAAAAATTATCTTGATGAATTAAAAAGTTATCTAGAAAACCATAATTTAATACTGGTAAGTAAAAGAATAATTCAAAACTCATGCCTGAATCCACCACTGCAGCAAACATGATCTCACATTTTTGATACCCTGAATGCTGTAACATAGCAAAGTGCTATGAAGTATTTCACAGTTTACCTGCTTCACATTATTTATGTAACCTTTTTTTTCCTCCAACACAAGGGCGTTGTAACCACTGTAGAGTGCGTCAGATTAAAAAAAATATCCACTTCTCTCCCCAAAAAGCATTTTTTACTTGCTTCACATCTATGAATCTTCTCCATGTTTTATCAAACCTTACAATTCAGTCTAACCATTTGAAAGGGAAAAAAACACTGCCATCTCCTGGAGCAGGTGGAGCTGGCAGTTTTCTGAATACCTGCACTCTGCTCTCCATCTTGCACTGTTTTGTATGCACTGAAAAGGAACGTCAGTAACTTTAGATGTTGCATTTAAAATAAAAGTCTACAGTAGCATATCATCTTCAAGATTAATCTCGGCAGCCTAAATTCAATAGCAATATAAAACCAGGTCTATTCATCCACCTCAACAAGTTCTATCTACATGCTTGAAAAACTTCATCAGCCCTCCTCAACATGCACAAATCCTGAAAAGAAATCTCTGTAAAAGTAGCAGTTTGGACAAAACCCGACCATGAGAGCTTAAAAAAGAATCATTAAGAGCACAGCATAGTGGAGTTGCAGGTGACTCTTGTCCTACAGTTTCAAATCTTTCTGCCATGATCTTGCTTTTACTTTTGAAGGTCCCTATCCCATTCACCTGTTTTCATACAACCAGTTTTCAGAAAACAGCCTTTGAGAACATACCAAATGGTTTATTAGTATAACCTAGTCAGGTAAACATCACTGCTCTACAGTGAATTTGTAACAGTCCATAAGGAGGTACACTGTATCTACAAAATCTCTACCTATAAAATTATCAAGTTAACTACTCCATCCCCTACCATTTATGAGTTACAGCAGTATGCCCAATACCTTATCCAAACTGCTTTGCAAGGGCGATAAATAGCCTGCTATCATTAACTTGGGGGACACCAAGTAGTAACTCTTAGTTCTTACTGTAAGTAGCTTGCAAGTAGTGCTATATAAAGGCTCTTCCATTCCCCCAAACAGCACTGTCTCCTCTGGTGGTCAGGTCCAGGACTAATTTGAAGCCACATTAGGGGTCCAGTGCTAATGCCACTCCTGTCAATTGCTTCCAGGCCTGAGGCTGCAGTTCAGTTAATTTTTTTTAACTGGATTATATCTAAACTAGGACATAATGTAGCTGCAAATGTTTAAAAACTAGTTTTCTAATACTGACTGCATAGAAGACAACATTTACACCTTTTCCTACTAATCCATTTTGGGAATCTGAGGTCTTTTGAATCCTATAGCTGTTTAATCATTCTTCCGAAAAACAGCACAACCACCAAATCAAAACTTTCAGAGTAGCATCAGTGCAGCACAAGGGCTGAATCAGGATGAAAGCAAACTGGCAGGATACTAACATGTGCAGGATGGATGAGCTAGCAGATAAGCTTACACCACCACTTGGATACTTCAGTTAGAATATACTTGTCAAGTGCTGTTAGTTCCACCTGGTCATGTGAGCAGCACAAGTAATTTCTTACGCTTCATGTTCACTCTTATCTAAGAATATCAGTTAATTTCATGTTTTTGCCACCTTCTACTGTTGAGGTATTTTGCTTAAGTCATCTTAAGGGGTTTACCTAGTCCACAAGAAATAAGTTTCACCAGATTGTTTTGAAAATAATTTTGAAAGAAGACAGAAAGTGTTTTTCTTGAAACTTTTAGTTTAATTCTACAGTATTTGTCTTCCTTCTATTCTGCAATTACAGTTAAGGTTCAAAGGAATAGCTTCAGTGCTTCTCAGCTACCAATACTAAAACTCTACTTTTAGATAAACTCAAATAAAAATTCTGGAATTTTCTTGCCATCATACTTCAGGTGCACTATGCACAATACAAGTTATGATGTGATGGATCTTTACAGAAGAGTAATTTAGGCACTTAATAAATAAAAATTCCTTAAAAATATAGTATCTTCAATTCAACATTCAATTTATTTTCTAAAATAAAAAAAACATGCATAATTCTAATATACAGCATTTGATTCTTACCAAAGACATGTTTATAAATATTTTTTGCCTTTTAGTAAAGATCTCTATCTACAGTCCAGATCCTGAATGCCAATCTGCAGTTGTTTTTTACCACTGAAGAAAATCAGGTACTGGGAAACAAGTGTACTGCAGAACTGAATAATGATCTCTCCAGGCACTTGCCATTTGGCTAACCCAAGTTTAAGAGTTTCATTATTTATAAAACACACCAAAACTGCAGTCTTTACAGCCTGCTTAGCTAATTTCCACATGAAAAAAGGTGCAAATCCAGACATTTATGTCAGCCATCTTGCTAAGAGAAAACGCCGTATTTCTTCTCCAATTCTTCAACAGAAGCATCTTTTAATCCCATGTGGTTCACGTGATTGAATAATACCTGTGTAACTGAAAAAGAAAATCCCAATATAATTTTTACACTCTTAAGCTAAATTAATCCAATTATTTCCTTGGTGAGAGGAAGGGGTGTATGGATTATACCGATGAAATACAAATTTTTAAACCACTGGGAGGATGAACAAAAATAGCAAAGCAAAAGTCTCACTTTGTTTGAATGCCCAGGAGCTGCCTAACAACACTTCCTTAAACAGGTGTATAATCCAGGCAACAGACAGATTTTAGACTCTTTACTATCTTGACACTATGCCACTACATGCAGAAGACAACCACTAATGCCAATGGCAGATAAAGCTTACATCAGGTAAAGGTATGAATGCCATTTGTAAGAGTCATTGCACTTCTGTAAGTCAAGTTACTTCAAGGAGATTCACATTTCAAAATTTTTTAAATATAATGGTTACTACTCAGCTATAGATAGTTAATTTAAATTTACGTGGTCCGAGAGAAATGTTTTGCTTATGTCTAATTTACAGTTTGTCTGGCGTGCTAAATAAAGAAGTTTGAGACAAACCCCACTTTTATAAACCATTAATTCAAGCCAATGTCAACACTAATTGCAAACTAATGTGAGTAATGCCTTCAGAACAGGACAGACAATCAGGCTGAGTGCTTTAGAGATGCATTCATTCGCCAACAGGAAAGCCAGAGTTTGTCAAGAAATAGTTGCAAATTGTGGGAACTATATAATCTGGATACCTTGGATCTCAGATGTAGCATTTCATACAAATTCATCAATTTGCAACACAACCAGCTATAAACTGACAAGCTGGTAAAGCTAATTTTATCAGAATAAAATGCATTATGAGGATGTTAAAGGTATAATTGATTAAAATAAGAGGATTTAGCTGTAGTTTTCTAGTCTAAACAATAAATAAGAAATCAAAAGATTAAGAAAAATTGCATGACATTCATATAAACTTCTAAAACAATTAAAAGCTAGACAACTGAAGTGATTACGTGGAATAGACAAGAATAGCGCTAAGTTCTACTTATTTTTTGCCAGGTTCTACAGTATCACAAAGTAAATTTACAAAGACACTACCAAATTACTTACTTTTTTTTTCTGAACCTGACATAAACATTACTGCCATATCAAATCTTTTTAATTCCGAGAGCCTCTGGAGGATTTCAAGGATGAGCGACGGCTCCTCTTTCCTGAAGAAGATTATTACAAATATAAAAATAACCATTGTTGATTAGAAATATTCAGTAGCTGCAAGCAATATTGAAGAATTCAGGAACAAGAAATTAAAGGACCAACAGAATTTCCTTCTCTTTCATATTCTCTATCTCTGCCTTCCCTGTTCATTTCTCCATTCACACACAAAGCAGAAAGTCAATATCCAGAAACTTTTATGTAGGTATTACTGTTCTACTGAGCAAGAGAGAAGAAATACTGATTGCTGGTGAAAAAACACAAAATACTTACTACATGATTTAATGCTTACACCTGGCTGTACCATCACTATTTTTATATGTATCAGGTAGTGTGAAAAGAAGCAGTACCTGTACCATACAAAATTCATTTAAAGCCGAGCCAATTACAGCTGCCTTAATATTCATCCATACAGGAAATCCCTAGATTGTGTTCATTTTACATTTTTCTGGTCAACAGTAAACAGGCTCTGCCTTTGTTACAAATACTAACTATTTTTCTTTCATAACTTCACATTTCTTTTGGAGGGAGATAGGACTCTTTTGTTACAGCAAACAATTTCAGCTTTCCAGGCTTTTCGTGTTGTATCACCAAATATGCAGGACTGTATCTCTAAGACTGCATTTTTCACCAATGTGATGTATATTTTACTTTTTAATGAAACCAAGGGAAAGGCAAACATTATTTATGCTTGCTTATCTCCATAAAACAACACCAAAAAACATCAAGTGTGTGCTTCTCAGACCCTGTAATTCAGAAAAGCAGTACACTGCGTCTGACAGACAAAATGAACATTAGGACTCAAATGGTAGTATGGATAGAAATTTCAAAAATAACTTGTCAGGTCCTGTCTTATCAGAACCTCAGTCTCCAATATACTTTTGCTACAGGCAACTATAAAATCCCAGCAGATAAGTATGAATGCATCATAATAAGCGTGGCATAAAACCAAAAGCCTCTGAATTTCTCGCCTTTAGAAAGTTAAAACAGACAACGATGTGCTGTCAGAATACACACATAATAATATGAACAAAAGTTATTTCATAGACTAATGTGAATTTCTGTTGCTCTTTAGGAAAGCACAATTCAACAACACTTATCAGTAAAAGTGTTTTTTCACTTCAGTGATGAGTTTTACTTCTTATGAAGCAACTATTGAGTAATTCCAATTATTTCATTATGCTCATGCAATGCTGTGTGCTGGAAACAATTTTGTAAGCCCAAGGCTGGGATGAGTAAGAACATAAAAAAACAAACACAAAACAAAAAACAACCTTCCCCTACAAAAAAAAATCCCAAACCTTTCAGAACAGCAAAAAGCAATATAAAACAAAGGAGGAGTTAAACTTACTCAATGTAGAAGTCATGTAGAATTTTCAGGATCTGGTTAAACAAGTCTGGATCTAAGGATTTCTGAAACAGCTTTGCATAAAGCGAGGGCTCTATTTGCTGTGGAAAAATTTAAAAAATTAATTTTAGACAAAAAAATACAACTGAGTCATAAGAATTACACATGCATTTTTAGAAGGCCACAGACAATACTGAAGTGCATGAAAGCAAAAAACCAAATCACACAATTTGACATCAAACAACAACTTTTACTTGTTTGGTTGGGTTTTTTTTGGTAATGGTAATTTCTAACTTCTCTTAAAAAAATCCTAAGTGATTTTTTTTTCCAAATACATGTAAATAAAAGCACACATTAAGTACAGGGCTATGTTTCAAGCGTTTGCTCAGTTTAAAAACATTGCTATGTCTAATTACCCTAGAAGCACTCATTTGAAAAATTAGAATTTAATAGAGCTAATAGCTCTATCATGTATTTAAGTCTTTATTATTTATTTAATATTTTATTATGTATTCAAGTCTTTAAAGAACAAGGGCTTATACTTAAAAAAAATGCAGAGACTGTACTTAAAGCAAATAAAAAGGCACAAAAGAAGAAAAACTCAAATGTGCATCAGACTACTTACTCTCATGTGAAGACAATTAAGAAAAGGGACTGCTGTACACATGAGACACTCTAAACATAGCTATCATTTCCACCCAAGGGTGCTGATTCTTCAACTAATGTTGAAGAAGCTGTCCAAACACTGTTGATACTCTGTGTTTCATACCTTCAGGTACAAGTACATGTTCTCTGGACAGTCTTTCAACTTCCTGAAGTCAGATTCAAGCTGGAAAGAATTTGCAGGAATGGGAGGAACTGGAGAGGTAGACATAAATGACCTTCTGATTTCTTTTTCTCTCTGTTTGCTTGCAGGAAAAGATGGATGCGATGCTGATGAAATTTCTTTCACATTTATAGGCAGCCTGCAAAGGTATTTTGAAACACATAATCAAATCAACTTTCACAGAAATCCTACAGTGAGACCTTAATTAGAGATCTTTCTATTCCTTAAAAGCTAAAATACTGAAAAGTTTTTAAGAAAGAATGTGTTTTAGTTTAAGCATATATTTTAAAATTCCTTCAAATTATACAAGCTTTATATTCGATTTACCTTTTCTAAAAAAACTACATCTACAAATATTTAAACTTACTCAGCCTCTCTCTACTTTGTTTCTGGAAATAACTGCATTTTATACTAGGCTTCTCCCATATATACCTACCCCAAAAAAAATCACATTTCCTGCAATTTCATAATGCAAAATAGTAACAATGTCAAACAGGTAAACTAGTTTCAACACTGATAGTAGTAGTAGCTCTATTTTTTCCCCTATAATTTAAGTCCATTGATTTTTTTAGAAATTAAGGCATGGCTAAGAAAATACTTTTGTATTCAACACTTCACAATAAATCCATCTAACTGATCTAGAAAAGGTGGGTGGGGCCAGGTTTCTCACAGAAATTCTTTGATAAAGATTCATTGCCAGAATGAGGCAGTGTCGATGAAGTGGACGAGTTCTAAGACTGAACAAGGATAAAATGTCTGTACTTCAACCTAGTTTCAGCAACACAGATTTGAGTTTGTCCAGCTATCACAGTGTGACTTAGAAATGGAGCACATCTGAAGCTACCACCTGCCTCAGCAGAGGAAAGGGTGGTGACACTCATCTGTTCCTTTTCTCTCACACAACTGGGGTACAAAGAATGCTGCTCAAAATCTCTTCTAAAAACTACAAACACAAGTTGTAAAACCACCTATGGAAGATGGAGAGCCCAAGAGAGTACAGCATGCAGGAAAATATTAATTCCTTTGTATCTGCAATGTAAGACTGAGTTTTCCATCTGACACCAAACAGATCATATTTATCTCAGACACTGAGTGGTCAAAGAGGCAGCTGTGCAAAAACTGCAGTTTCTTTCAACATTTAATTTTAATTCAGGTTCTCTGAAGTATCTTCAATACCTCACCCCACGTAGACATCTGAAAATAAAGATTAATTTCAACTACATTTACCTTTTTAAAAGGGGATCAGAATTATAACACTTACTGTAATACTGACGTATCACTGATTTCTTCTATTTTCAAGTGCTTTGCTTTTGGAGTATCAACTGTAGTCAACAGATCATCCTGATCAAGAGTTTCTGTTGCTTCAAAACTCACTGAATTCCTCCAGTTATTGACTAAAGTAGTGCTGGGCAAGTCACCATCTGATGCATCATCATCAACTTCTTCAATATCTATTCTTCGCAATGGCTTCTAAACAGAGCACAGACCTCACGTCACATGTGGACTCAACATAAGTGTTTAAGCAGACTCCAGACACAGCTGTGTGTAAATTAAAATAACTGCATGATAACCAGTTACCTCTGTAGTGGTACAGAGAAGACACTTTGCATAAAGGTAAATGGCAAAACCAGGAAACCATAAAATTCTACATGAAGCCTAATATGAAAAGTTTATTACTTTACCCTCATAAACCAGTATATCCTTACTCTTGAGGATCTCCATATGCAGTCTGTTTTCCCAGTAATAATTAACAATGTATATTTTTTTCCCACTGAGGTTGAATAGGCAAGATTCATATCATATACTTTGTCCCATTATGTGGTCAAGCTTTGCAATTTAGCAAAACAAAAAAATATCCAACAATACAGGCCTTGGCCCACAACTTGAAATTTTGATATAATAAATATCTGTAAGTCAACCCTGCTGACTGACCAAATTACATACATCCTAAGGTAATGTGGTAATTCCACCACATGCTAAAATGCTGCAGTTTATTTAATCACTGTATGATCCCCATTATTTTTGACAATCACCTAGTGCCACCATCACAGGTCTTACGAAAAAAGTTCTCATCACTTCTTACTTTAGAAGTTCATTCCCTGAACATGAACATAGTATGTACTGCTCTAGAAATACAGAGGTAAATGCACATGATTATACATACTCAACAATTTAGACTTCTAGGAAATGGCCGTACTGAAAGCACAGATGTTCCATCTATATTTATTCTACTTTAACAGAAGAACAAGAGGAATACAACCAAAGTAGCATCTTCACTAAATTTAGCAGCCAAAGTGAACACTTGATAAATATATCTCTCTGTAGTATTTCAGCTACTTCACAACGAATTCATTTAGGTTTAAAGAAATAATGTTTCTAGTTAAAGAGAGGACATAATACTTCCCTCCCTCCCAGAAGATCAAAATAATCACACATTTTCTACTAAAACTATCCATCTGAACTGTATTATTTTTGAGGGTAAACAAAGGTTTTCAAACAGCATGAGTGTATACATACACAAATTACGAGCACTGTGTATTTACACAACTCATTGCTGAATGTATAAAGATTAAATGCACTGAAAGAGGAAGCCTAATACATAAAGAAACCTGGTATTACATTTTTTCATCTATAACTGAAACACCTGACTATAACCACTGATAATTCACAGTCCAAACACATCACTTACTGAAAACCAATATCCAGCTGTCCTGCAGTTTACATGGATGAAAATGCATACTCAAAGCTCTCTGGAAAGTAGCCCTACATGACAACAGCATATGACACAAGTAGGCAACAGGTCTTATAACCACTATGGCTGCTGTAAAAACTGTAAACAGCAGTAAAAATTAAGGAAAATTTACTCAGAGCTTCCCAACTCTCTCCCATTTACTCTCAAATGCAATGTTACCTATGGGCACAAGACAAGGTTTTGGGGCTGCCTGCCTATTCCACATTATAAATGTTATGCATACACCACGTTTGCTGAGGATGGTACTGTGTGCTGAATGCTTACACCATCACTTCTGTGAACTTCAGCATTTCCATGTGTGCATATGTTCTTGAAAAACATCAAAAAAGTAAATTTATGCATTTTTCCCTTTCCACGGGCCAAGGCTATCTATCAGTCTACAATACAGAAAGTAGATGTTAACTCTAAGATGTACTTTTCCCATCATTATAGAAAGCAATTCACAATAACAACTTACTGTTGATTTAATCTGTAAGGGATTATCAATCATTTTCACTACATTTTTAATTTCTGCTTCTTTTATCAATACTGCCGGATATTCCTGGTGAGTCTGCTGCTCGTTCTCAGCCAATTCCTGAAAAAAATGGCAAGTTGTCTGAAAGGTCAGGTGTTCCATGAATAAATAAAAGATATGTTAAAAATAATGTAATAAAGAATAAAAACCTTATAGTACTATAACCTTACCAAAAAATCCCTAACAAACAAAACCACACTATAATAACCCGAATAAGCATACATACATTCCTTATTTTCGTGAGTTCGTTTATTGCTTGTTTATTTCCAGGTTCCAGCTTCAGAACAGCTTCAAAATCTGAGTAAGAAACAACACAAACTATAGATATTTCAAGTCACACCATACATGTAGCAGATTTTTAAACCACCTATTTTCCTTTCACAGCTCTAAAAATAATTAATGGCAGGTAAGTGACGGAACAGGCAAGGTTGGAAGGGCCCACCAGTGGGGCATCTGCTCCAACCTCCCTGCTCAAGCAGGGTCATCCTGGAGTGCAATGCACAGGATGGCATCCAGACAGTTCTTGAGTATCTCCAGCGAGGGAGACTCCACAACTTCTCTGGGCAATGTTCCAGAGCATTGTCACTCACACAGTAAAGTTCTTCCTCATATTCAAGTGCATCAGCTTCTGCCCATTGCATCTTGTCCTATTGCTTGGAACCACCAAGCAGAGCCTGCCTCCATCCTCTTGACACCTTCCCTTCAGATACTGACAGACATTGCTGAGGTCACACCTCAGTCATCTCTCCTCGAGGCTGAACAGGCACAGCTCCCTCAGCCTTTCCCCATAAGAGAGATGCTCCATTCCCCTGATCATCTTTGTCACCCTCTGTGGCACCCACTCCAGCAGCTCCATGTCTCTCCTGCACTGAGCAGCCCAGAACTGGACACAGCACTCCAGATGTGCTTTAGCAGGGCTGAGTGGAGAGGCAGGATCACCTATATCCCTTGCCCTGCTGGCAATGCTCTTCCCAATGCATCCCAGGATCCCATTTGCCTTCTGGGCTGCACGGGCACTGCTGCTCATGGAGAGCTTGTTGCCAACCAGGTCCCTCTCCCAGCAGGTCAGCCCAGAGCCTGTCCTAGTGCAGGGGTTACTCTTCCCCAGGTGCAGGACCCTACATTTGCCTTTGGGATTTCTGAAGGTACTTCTCTGCCCATCTCTCCAACCTGTCAAGGTCCTTCTGGAAGGCTCACAGCCCTCTAGGGTATTGGCCACTCCTCCAAGCTCTGTGTCATCACTTAACTTGCTGAGGAAGCATCAGGCCCTTCATCAAGTCACTGATGGAACAAGTCAAACCACAATGGGCCCAGTATTGAACCTTGAGGGGCACCACTACTGACATGCCTCCATCTAGACCCTGTGAAAAGTTGGAGGCCTGCCACTTACTAAGACCCTCAGGGATCACCCAGTTCTCAATCTACCTCATTGTCCCCTTATAAGTCATCCTAATATCTCTATCATGACCTACTTTTTAAAGGAGCTTTTCAAACTGTTTCTTACTACTTATCATAAAGAGCAACAGCTGTAATTTCACACAAAACTGTCTTCCCACTACGTGGGCACCAACACAAGAGTTTTCATAATATTCAGTGAAATCCAATGGAAACCACTTATTAACTTTTGTACTGATAATCTCAGTTTAGCAGAACAAAAAAAGATCAAGATGTCCTTATGCTGATCTCTTACCTACCATATCTAGGCTAATTCAAAATCGTACCTTGAACAGCTTCCTTTAGTTTTCCAAGAGCAACTCTGGCAGCTCCTCTTCTGGCAAAAGCTTTAGAATAGGAAGCATCTAAAAGCAGAGCTTGTGTGCAGTCATCTTCTGCCTCTTTGTACCTCAACAAAAGCATAGTATAAAATGAATAATCAGTTTCAACTGAAAAGAAAGAGCTAACCAGATCAATTAAAACATAAAGGTAGCTCTTCATTACCTACATAAATAAACATCACTGAGCTAAAATGCAAATTAAAAAACTCCCATAAATATGGTTTCTCAGCAATTTGAAATTTAAGCTGCATCTTTTGGTATCTCATAACAAAGTGCTGACTCTTTTTAGCATTACAAAAATTCACATCCTCTGTTAAGAAAAAAAAAACACTGAAAGCTTGTCAGAGCAGAGTCCACTCTAAAAATTCAAAACCAGACTTAAAATCAAAGTTAGTACCATGGCTTTGTACTTCTGAAAACCAGAAATACCATTACAAACAAAGAAAACATACCATAAAGGAGAAGCAAGTATGCATAAGAATAAATTTCTCTACATTTGGAATTCTGTGACTTGTCCTTAACTACTTCAGAATGAGAATTCAGAATATCCTTGCATTAATGTAATTTGCATAATTTTAAGATTAAATTTCCTCATCCCACTTATATTTTTACATTAGATTGCCGTTCCACTATGTGCTTATTAAATTATTTTCATTCATTCCTCTTCTCCACATTCAAACTATCAATAAATTTATGCAAATTAATTTTTATTTGCTGTTCTCTTCAGTACTAGCAGTTTGTAAGAATACCAGTGGGCTTTTGTTGCATTTTATGTTCAGTCCTCTTTCAAATGTTAAGGCCCATAATACAAGATTTATCACAGAGAATCAATTTTCTTGCTTGGTCATTCAATTAAAGTACTGCTTCCTCTGAATCTCACAGAAGATTATTTGCATTCTGATGTCCTTTAAATTACAAGTGTTGTGTCAGAAATATTATCCACGCAACTCATCCTAATTTAAGATCAACTGACTGTCTCTACAGATGCTCAAATATGTCACGTTGAAACAGATGACCAACATAATTCTCTGCTTCTTATGCTACCAGCTTACAAGTTTTAAATTACTACACCATCACAGAGTCAAAAGAAGTTCACATCTAGAAATTGGCTGTATGAAACTCACCTAATTTGATGGAAAGCAATAATTTCCCTAGTTTCTGGGTTATTTGGAA
This sequence comes from Anthoscopus minutus, assembly GCA_013399455.1. Taxonomy (NCBI): domain Eukaryota; kingdom Metazoa; phylum Chordata; class Aves; order Passeriformes; family Paridae; genus Anthoscopus; species Anthoscopus minutus. The sequence goes on from VWYI01034627.1 coordinate 60,129, forward strand.
AAAAATTAAAAATAAACAAGCAACACATACATGCCTCCCTCTATCAGTGAAATTAAAAAAAAAAAACATTTTAGAAGGTAACAATTTCCAGAAAGAAATCTTTTAATCATTCCCTCCAAAGTCAGAAGTTATGATCCACTTATTTTACAGTGCAATATTTAGCAGCTTACTGGGTTTCATAGTCAAAGACAAAGCTTTGGGCAGTTCCTTTCAGAAAGGCGAGTACCTAAATTTTGCACACATTAAAGAATGAAAATCCAACTTCAGAAATCATTATTTAACAGAGGTATTATTTTATTCTCTCAGAACCTGCTTCCTACAAATTGCATTTCAAGATCATACATACAGTTTTGTTCCCTCTCCTTTACTGCTTTTAATGGGATTTATTCTATACCAAATTCTGACAAAAATGAGGAGTGACAATAACTGGAGTGAAAATCTGCTGAATCATTATTCCTCCTAATTTATAACAAACAAACAATACAGCATGTGCAATTCCACTTACTTCTCAATCTTCAGGTAGGCCATAGCTCTGTTAGCTGGCAGTAGTGCATTGGTGCCATCTGCTGCAATACCACGGGTGTAACATTCTATGGCAGCCTCGTACTTCCCTTCTTTGAAATAACCGTTACCCTGGAATATTTAGGTCAGAAAAAAAACCAGCATTGAGAAAATCTAGTGCAATGAACTTTTTCTTACCCTTTTTTGCAGAGAGGGTCACAACATTATGAAGATGAATCACAAAGAACACCCACTTCAGGGCAGACAGTTACAGCATATTTCTTCCTAAGTTTGGAAGTAGAACACAAAAAGCATCTTAATACTTTCTAATATTTCAAGGATAAAAAAACCTGCTACATGTTCGAATGCAGACTTTTAAGTCTACAACTTGTTACTTAACTTTATGATTGATGTGCAGGATAACCTACCCTGTACCTCATGAATTTAAACACAAGCTGAATGTTTACAATTCGCCTTTCAAGATGATTTTTTGCACTTCACAAATTCATCTTTATCCTGCTCCATAAGACTTATCTTCAAATATTACTTGGGTCCAAATATTGCTGTTGTTTTCTAATTAATGCTCCATACAAGAAAATTACATTACTTTTTTGTTTATTTCTGGAGGACTAAAATTACCTTTTTCTTCTCAGTACTAATTCAAAGCTGTACATCTTCTCTGCTATTACTCTACTGACTGACAAAAAACCAGAAAGGCCACAGTTCAAACTTGACAAGGATCCATGTCGTCACGAACCAGTCTGCAGTGAGTCAGCTCTGCTGCCAATGAAGCACTGCATTAGACTGAAATTTCTCTTCTGAGATCTATTCAAACTCTTATTCCTTAATGCATACTTTCATTCTTATCTAATTACTTCTTACAACCACTATAGCAAACCTGAATAATGGAAACAAGTTACATAGCTAGGTAAGAGAAGAGAAAAAACTTTGGTTTTGTTGGTAATGTTATATATTTATTGAAAGAGTAGTGAGAGGGAGAAATCAGTAAGTCAACTGTGAGTCAAGACTATCTAAAAATACTAAAAATACATTTTTATTGTCATTGTTGCCTGCACCTCCAAAGTCCTTTCTATAACTACTATTCATCATGTAATCAGATGTTTGTAAACAAGAAACAGACCACAACTCCCCATGGACAAGCAAGCATCAAAATGCTTATAATAGTGAAGAAATAGGATCTTTGTGAAGTGCAGTTTGAGTTCTACCTTTCTTACTATGTATTTGAAATTTTGCATATACAATTTGGGCTGTAAAATCTATCTTTTATAATTATTGGCCAAATCCAAATAGATTTCACTGTCCCACTCACCTTCCTTGAGGTCAAAATGGGAAACATTTAAAGTAACATCGAGGACATTCAATGTGAAGTTTAAGGCAGTATCACATTTAATTCATATATTTGCATAACTAACAGCACAACACAACCTTCTTCTTTGCTAGGTTTCTCCTGTTCCACCAGAATCTGTGACCTACCAGATCTTTTTCTGCAATTGCCTTCTGCTTCAGCTGCTGATCTTCAATACGCTTCTTCTCTTCATCTGTTAATCCTGTTCTGACAGCATCTTCAAACTCTTTCTTTTCTGAATTTTCATTTGATGACAGAGCCTGAAAAAACAATTTTTTCCCTTCAGTATTTCCCCACTTAAACATTTTCAGATCATAAATTACAACTATTTCTAAACTTTTGAGATAAAATCTGCCAAGCTTTTTAACCGAAGTGCCTCTGTTGTAAATTAAAAGAGATAATTTAAAAACAATTTTAAATTGTTGCTTGAAAATGTATTTCTGTGAGGGACTGCAAGTCAGAATAATGCTTGGTAAATAAAAAGTATGTAACTTCTGAAACACAGTATGAAATGACACGTGAAACCTTTGTAAACAGTCCAATTCTCCTATCATTTTTTTCTTCAATTACTGGAGAGTTTGCACCTTCATTCTGAAAATAAGTTTTTCAAGCACTGTCAAAAATATAGTTGAAGAGGTGTAAGTGAATTCGTAAGTGACAGGTGAGCTTATATTTATAAAGGTCATCATGATTAACATTCTCCTCCCTGTCATGAAAGAGACCTAACTTGCACAGGCACTGGAGTATTTTCTTCTGTTCTTAGAACAACTTTCTGGTCTGGGTGACCACAGCAACCAGTGGGACTACAAGCAGGCTAGAAATGCAGTTTTGTGGCCAAGAGAACACAGAGATTCTCTCATGTGATGTGCTTCTTATGCCAAAATACTGAGCATGATTAAAAAAGCACTAACACAGGAGGTAGAAAATGGGGGAAAATTAAAAAATAAACCAACCAACCAACCAACAAGAAAAAAATCCAAAAACCACCAGAGTTTTGAAGAACATGAACAGAACATGCAATCTTAGTCTGTGATCCACTATTACACCAATATTTGCATATGTGTGAGTTTCTCCAAAAAAAACTCCATTAAAGATTTTGTCCTCAGTGAACTTCAGATGCCAGAAAAACGTATGTGAGAATTTGCTGAATCAGTTCTTGTTATAAAAACTGACAGAGATACAAACTGAGCAGGGTGTATCAAGTTATGTTAGGGCCTATTAATCTTATTACCTGATCAATTTTCTTCAGTTCATTTTTTGCTTCAAAGTTGTTTGCATCCAGCTCCAAAACTTTCTCATAATCTATCAGAAGATCAGAAAAATACGTTTCAGGTAGAAAGCACAGATCAGTAAGCAAAGCATTCTTTTTGAGGTAAATCTTTTTTGCAGTTACCCAAGCAGCCTGAGATATTTCAAGGAATACATCATTCTAAAACAGTTAAAAATGAATTATTCCAGAACTCCTAACATCTACAACTCTCATTTGGACTTTTGACTTGAATTCTACCTTGCCAGAAGAATATGCAACATGGTATTTTATTTCTTTGTTTATAGGAAATGAAATATTCTTACATCAAAGAAGCAGATTTCACACGTTTGTATGCATTTTAAGAAAAGAATTTTAAAAAGACCTACCTTCTTTAGCACCTTGAAGATTTTTCAAAGCAAAGCGAGCAGCTCCTCTTCTTGCATAAGCCTTCATGTAATTTTTATCTAAAGCAAGTGCTAAATTGCAGTCAGATTCTGCAACAGAAAACCTACCAAAAAAACAAATTAGTAGTTTGGACACATACATCTAGGCAACAAATCCAAACACTTCATATCCTACTCTGAGCCTCTCCAGGCTCTTGATAACATGGAAATCTTACATACTACAGAAGGGGCACAAACCAACAAGTTGTAACTTGTACATTTCTGTATTCTGAACACATTAAAACAAGGAAAACAGCAGTCAAGAATCTCTGCTGCTGCAGAAAGAATAACCAACTCCCCTGTATCCTTTCTTCACCCAATATTAATCAAAGCCTTAGAAACAGAGCTCACTGAATCTGAAAGGCAATTTAACTTCCTCTTTTTTCTTCAAGTCTTACACTAACACTTGCACATGCTTACACTAGTGTGCAAGCCAAGGAAAAACTGATGAGGAAGACTACCAGACTGCTGCATGATTCCTATTTTACTTTGAAACTGAAAGCAGGTTGCAACGATGGCCTTACACAGACTGCATCACAACATGATGTACAAATCAAGAATTAAAACTACATCAAAAATCTGAAGGCAGCAATTCAAACACAAAAATATTACAGATTTAACAACACGTCTTACTTTTTCATTCTATAAAAAGCTGATGCTCTGTTTGTTGGTAATACTGGATTGTATGGATCAGAATGCATCCCTCTAGTATAGCACTTTATAGCTTCATCAAAGTTTCCTTGTTTAAAGTAGTTATTACCCTGTGAATAGAAAAAAGCATTTTCAGCAAGTTACTGCACACTGGCAGACACATTGCCAATTAAAAACCCAAAAAACCCGAAGTATTTTAGAAATGTTTAAATATTTTTGTTCAATGTTTCTCATGAAGTACTGCTTTACCATGAAATATGCCTTCTAACTAAAATATTCTAAGTGCGCCAAATGAAACAATTTTCATAATATATTCTATAACACAGATCTACAAAATATTCATTTTAGGCATCTCTAGGTCATTTCCAGAAACCTCTAACAAGCACATACACAGCTACTTAAATTACTAAATGAGGCTAAGCTTTTAGTAACTAGGTTTGGAATCTTTGCTTTCCAAGTTAACATTCTCATTTCTGTCTCCTCTGGAACACAACCTGTATCTCATGCACCCTCAACAACCTCACTGAAGCCAAGATAATAATGGCCAAAGATACCTCAACTTTTCAGTGTAGACTGCAGATTACATGTCAAGGAATAATGGGCAGGGAAACAGACAGAGACACTTCAAAATAAGCAATTCTTTATACCAGATGTGTAGTCTCAGTGGATGATCTTTTAAAAGAAAATTGCAAATACTCCTATACTGAAATTGCTACTTTACTTTACAAGCATCTATAATTCTATAACCTTCTCCTTCTCTGCAAGAGCCTTTTCAGCATCTACATGAATTCCATCTTCTTCAGAGTCTGATTCTGGAGATACAGAATCATGAGTACTGTCTTCTTTATCAAGTTCTTCAAGTATTTTATCCTGGAATCAGATAAAAACAAAAACCAAACAGTTGTCTTCATTATAATTTAACAGTGCAAAATAATACAAGTAAAATTTTAGGAGAATTATTAATGTGTCCTCCAATACTGACAGTTGTGTTTAATCCTATATTCTACTGTAATTATGACCTCTTAAGAGACCTATTGTTAAAACTGGTATTTTTCACCTTAAACTCAATCTGCTGGATGAAAGCAGCCAATAGAAAACCAAGTATTTATGAATATTCCAAATATTAAACATGCAACGTTTTTTGGAAAAAGCTACCCTATGTTCATACAGTATGCAGCACAGTAAGATACTGACAGGTGGACTGAATTCTCAGCACTGTAACAAAATCTTATGTAACACAAAATCAAATGGGAACAAGACTCAGACAACAAAGCAAATCTTGAGACTCACCACATCAAGTTTTCCCCATGCTTCATAATCGTATGACTTGATCTTGTTTTTCTTGTTTTCCTCAGAGGTTATCTTTGCAGCGACTTTATTTTTGCTTTTCTTCTTTTTCTTAAAAGCCTTGTTTCGAATTGGTGGCAAATTCTAAATTGAATTAAGTAACTTATTTTCAAACAGTTTTGTAAAAATCACTTGCACTGAAGAATCTACAGTACCTGTATCTAGACAGCATATCCATGTATCAGCAAGCTGTTCTCATGAACTCTACAAAACTTCTACAAAACTCTACAAAAGTACAACAAGCATAAGTCTTTCAGTGCACAACAGCAACTATTACAAGCATGATATGAAACTGAGTTTTAGAAGACAACTGTCTTCAGAGTAGTATTGAGGAGTATCTTCAATATACTGTCAGCAGTAAATTTGCAATACTGATGCTCCAGAAATATCCTCATAGATCTACTCAGAATCAATAAAAAATGTACTGGCCTCATCACCTACAGAGGCTACTGCTCTACAAGTCTATTGCTCTACAACTCTATTGCTGGTTCAGTTTACAGAGGAATCTCTGGTTTACTTCAGATGAAGAACATGTCATCAGTTAGTTCATGTCTTCCATTCAGATGTTTTAAGTCAACAAATGTAATTTTCCTAAAGTAAAACATAATTATTATAAATGTCATAATAGTATGAATAGCTGAGTTGACACTGGTCTTGTGTTTTTTACCTCTTCTGGGACCCCACTCTGTTTCCTGAGTTCAGAATCCACCTCTTTAATATCTTTTTCCCAGCTCTCCAATTCTCTCATAAAATCCTGCAGCTCTTCAGCATTTTGCTTCATTTGCAGCTGTAGTTCTATTGCTTTATTTGGTGCACTCATTGTAATCTGTCAAAATTCAAGAAAAAAAGAAGTTGAAGGACGCTAGCTACTTCAGAAATAAGAAGTCTGACTTACATGCCAGTCAGACTTCCCAATGGCATAAGCAGGAACACTAAACACTAAGAAGAAACATAGTTTAAATGTCTTTGAAAAAATGAAGGGAAGCCATATTACTCAGATAAAATAAAGCATATAATAAAAGCCAGCAATTCATGCTCTCCTAACTAAATGTAAGTCAAAGCACCCAACAACTCAGTGGTAACCCTGAAAGTGCCAGCAATCCCTAAAGCACTGTTTAATAATTATCAATGCCTGGTTGTCCTCCTAAATTTTGTTGTCTCAATTTTGTTGTCTTAAATGAAAGAAGTTTTATTATCATAAAAATTACCAAGTCACAAATAAAAAGAAACCTTAAAAAATCCTGGTACAATTCAGAAAAAAAAAAACCAAACCAAAAATCCCATGTTTGTCAAGTTCATAGCACAAAAATCTGAAAGAATGAAGCAAACATGTTTTGAAAACAATCCTGATTAAGTAATGTCAAGAGGTAAATAGAAACTTAGACAAAGAGAGTTATGAATGGTTGCTAACTCTAACCTCTTCATTCTTCAAGATCTGTTTCAAGACTCATGGAAGTATAAATAAGATATTTACCATGATACTACATGTAAAGGCTTTCAGGAAGAAAAAGGTTTATGCTATTTAACATACTTTACTTGTTTTTCACACTTGTGTAATAACCTAGTAACACAAAAATATGAAAATTTATGAGCCAAACAACGCTAATGATTTTTGTGGTACAATGTGCCATCCATAATTACACACAAGGGTCTCAAAGATATGGAAAAACACGCTGCACAATTCCTGCTGAACTAATGCTACCAAAGCAGAAATGTTTTTACATGCTCAGGAATAAGCAGCTGAGTAGATGCACTGCTGCATCAGTCATGTTTATCGCTAGTCCATACAGGTGGTGACATGATTATCCTGAGCAATGTATTAGGTCTATTTGAAACGAAACAGAAAGAAACTTTCAGTGAAGCCAAAAATACATAGCTTTCATCACCAATTAAGAAGCTTACTACGTTTTTTTCTACCTTCAACTGTTGCCCCATGCCGAAGTACCACTGGAATATTCAGTCTGTTAATTTCACACAACATGGGCACGGACACATCAAATATTCCATACAGCCTAGCCTTTCTATGTACCTAGAACACGATATTTTAAAAGATGCCATCAAATACCTTGTCATCTGCTGAACTTTTCTTTTTCCTGTCTCTGGCTAAAACAGTATTCTCACGCATTCAAAAATCTAACATGAAATCTAGCTGTTTATTCTCTGCTACTGTAAAGCATCCTGCTCAAGTGCAAAAGTCAAACTGCTCCATTACCCATTAGCCGCATACAACTTAGCAACGACCTTAACCCACGCACTGACAGCAGCCTCTGCGGCACAGCTATTACAACCTTCAGGGCACTTTTATTCGAATCTCAGCCCTAAGCCCCTTCACCACCCGAAGGTTGCTAGTTCCAACGATTGCCTCGGAGCAGCCTCACCACGACGACGGCCTGGCCGGCAGCACAGTCCCGCCCTGGAGCGAGTCCCGAGGCGGCAGCGCAGGAGGCCCCGAGGCTGAGCAGCCCCTTTGAGCCTCAACACCCGCATCCGCCCCGCCTGCAAGTCGCAAGCGAGGCCTTGACTCTATCAGGGTGTGCCCCTCTCGCCTCGGCTCACCACCTCTCGCGGTCAAGCCGCCCGTGGACCACAGGGACAGGGATGCGGCTGTGGTACGGCGGCGCCAGAACATCGCACACGGCGCTCGCCCCGTCCGGCCGCGACCTCACCTGCGCCGCGCCGCGGCTCCGCCGGCCCCCAGCCCGCTCCCAGCGTGCAGCGCGGCCCCAGGCGGCCACAGCGCCTGCGCATGGCCGCCCTCCCACGTGCTGGNCGGCCACGGAGAAGAAAGGAGCGGAGGAGGACGAGGATGATTTCGGCTACCGGCTCTTCCCGGACCGGAATAAGAAGCCGCAGAGCTTCCTGGTCCGCAGCCTCTTCACCTTCCACAATAGGTGCCAGCTGATGCTGAGGCTGACTCTGGAAACGAGTAAGCGCTCCCGCGGGCCCGGCCGCGGCGCGGTGGAGGTGCCGAGGTAGAACCTGGGCTGTCCGTGGCCGCTGCGGCGGTCACCTTGTGCTGCGGGTCCCGGGGAGGGCCCTGACCTCCTGCCGCAGCACCCCGCGGCGGCCGGACGGCCCGAGCCGGTGGCAGGGTAGGGCTGCTGCTTTAGGAACACGCTGGTTTTAGTTAAGACAAAATACGATTTCGAAAGTGGCTGAGCGAATTTGTTTGCTCTTTTTTTCCTATTAGTTTCTCCTCTGCTTTTTTTTTCTTGAGAAATGAAGATAGTTTGTCAGTCTCTGTGCGTTTGTTCCCTTTTCACTGTTGTGGACTCTTGAGTGTAAGGAGCAAACGATGGTCACTCTAGGCTGTTCTGTTTATTTTTATTACTAATTAAATAATGTCAGGATTGACATAATTCCTGAACAGCTTTTGCTCTATATCCTGGGCTACATTAAAAAGACCGTGGCCAACAGGTCAAGGAAGGTCATTCTGCCCCTCTGTTCTGTCTCCTGGGACCCCACCTGTAGTACTGCATGCAGCTCTGGTGCCCCCAGCATAAGAAGAACTTGGAACTGTTGGAGTGAGTCCAGAGCAGGGCCAAAGGGGCTGGAGCACCTCCTCTATGAAGACAGACTGAGAAAGTTGGGGCTGTTCAGCCTAGAGAAGAGAAGGCTGCATGGAAACCTTAGAGCAACATTTCAGTGTCTGATGGGGCCTACAACTAAGCCAGGCAGAGACTCCTCATCAGGAATTGTAGTGATAGGACAAGGAGTAGGGGGTTCAAACTGCAATAGGGAAAAATAAGGCTAGAAATACAGAAGAAATTCTTTACTGGGAGAGTGATGAGGCACTGGGACAGTCGCCCAGAGAAGTTGTGGTTGCACCATATGTGGGAGTGTTCCAAGGCGCATTTAGATGGGGCTCTGAGGAACCTGGTTGAGTGTAACGTGTCCTTGCCCAAGGCAGGGAGATTGGGACTAGACTATCTCTAAGGTGCCTTCCAATTCAAGCTGTTTTGTGATTCTGTATTGCATAACCTAATTTGTAATAGATGCCAGTTGCATTGCAATAGGATTAAATACTGCAAAATATGAATTAGCATGTATAAAGCTTTTCCTGTTTGTTATTTTTCCTTGACTGTCTTTATATTTTGTTTATAGATTTTTAAAACTTTTGTCTAGAGAAATTGATTGCAGACATGTTTTTCTAGATCCATATGCTCGACTTCTTCTTGAGGCTCTGAAGCAATCTGGTTGGTATGTAAACTTACTTGTCTTGTTCTGTGTGGTAGCATCAGTGTGATAAGCAGTGACTGACATTTTTAAAATTCTTTTCTGAAACTTTGTTTGTTTGGGCCTTTCAGCACTGTCTTCAATGACCGGCACTTTTCTTGTGAAAACTGTGATGGCTGTGTCGGTGGAGGTTTTGATGCTGCCACATCTCAGGTATGTGCTAGATATAGTTGCCTTTCAAAGGACTGCAATTTTTTTAGTGTTTTGTTGCTAGGATGAAATCTACCAATACTGATAACTGAGTTAATCATGAAAACAGATAAATGAAACATGTTCCATGGTATTGGAACTAGTACACTTCAATATGATAAGGCTGTTAATGTTGGAAAACACCAATCCAAAGACCCTAAATCCTGTCAGTGGTGTGTGCTGTGTCTATGATAAGTAAGGGAGGTGTTGACACTTAGTGGAAAGACTACCTATATCTCTTCTTCTGCAGATCGTTTTGTGTCAGAACAACATTCGCCAACAATCCCATATGAACCGGGTGGTCACACATGAATTGATTCATGCATTTGATCACTGCCGTGCACATGTTGACTGGTATAAAAATGTCAAACACTTAGCATGTTCAGAGGTGAGTTAAAATGCTTCTAATGTTGTCATTTTATTAATTATTGCTGGCTATTAGGGTTACTTTGTGTTATATGGTCTGTTACATGTAATTCGTTTTAATCCCGTTAATACATTTTGTCCTTTCTGTTCAGTCAACCTAAATAGATGGTTCAGAAGAAAAATACTTCGTTTTCACAAATATTAGTAAGGTAATGCCATACTAAGTAGAATATGATCACTGTAAGTGGTTATTGATAAATAAGAGAGTAGTTAGCAGTGAAAACATATTCACACATTAATCAAATGCTTATAGAATTCTTTTTATCCCATGCAAGTCTTGGTATGTTAGATAGTTATCACAGTAACCTTGTTTTGGTTTAGGTTTTTATGATTAACAGCAAACTTGTCTTTTCCTGTAACATTCATTTTTTGAGTAATTATGATATTGCTGCTAGTACACTATAGCTATGAATCCATCTCCATTTGATGGGGCTCTGAACAACCTGGTCTAGTAGAAGATGTCCCTGCCCATGGCAGGAAGATTAGAACTAGCTGTTCTTTAAGACTGCTTACAACCCAAATCATTCTGTGATTCTGTGGTCTCAGAGGACATTTGAGTATTAAAGACCTTAATACTTGATGCTTTAGGAGATGAAATTAAATGAAGTATGGGCTAGAAAGAATTCCTCTTGTGTATGTGACAAAGGTGTTAAATCTGTGAGTCTGCATGCTTTTATCTGATTTCTGATGTAATCCATATCATTTGATCACAGAAGAACTTATCCCAGACTCAGCTACACTCCTTCATTTCTGTTTCTTCTATCTCCTTCCCTGCCAAGTGGTACAGCGAGCTGGGGAATGTGAGCTGTGCTCAGTTTAGAATGCTTTATCTCTGCTGCTCCTTCATCCTTGCACTCTTCCCCTGCTCCAGCTTGAGGTCCTTAACATGGGATTCAGTCCTTCATTAGCTGCTTCAACATGAGTCTTTCCCTTGGGCAGCTATTCTTCAAGACCTGCTCCAACCTGAGTTCTTTCCACAGCATACAGTCTTTCGGGAAGGGAATGCTCCAGCACTGGTCCACCAAGATTCACAGTTCCTGACAGGAAATCTACTCTTGCACGGGTGCTCTCTGGGCTGCTGCTTTTTTCAGGGCATTTTTGTCTCTTGTGGCATGATGTCTTCCTAGGACTGCAGTATGGATATCTGCTCTAGTGTGTTCCTTCACAGACTACAGGGAAACAACCACTGTCTCCATGGTCTTCTCCACAGGTGACCAGGAAGTCTTTGATGCCTGCAGCACCTCCTCATTGTCCTTCCTCACAGTGTGAGGTGTCTGGGAGGCTGTTTCTCTTACATTTTCATCACTCCTCTGTCTCACAGCTGCCCTCTGGGTTTTTTTATCCTTTCTGAAATGCGTCATCACAGAGATACAACCAGCACCACTAATGGTGGGTCTGTTTTAAAACCGGTTAAAACAGTCCCTGTCTGACACAGGGACAGCCACTTCTCCAGTCTCACAGAAGCCACCCTGGTAGGCCCCTCACAGCCAACATTTTGCCATGTAAACTCAGTACAATAATTCTGAATTACTAAATATTATCTATTTTACTTTTTTGTCCAAGCATTTGCACAGTGCAGAATAAAGCATGTAAACATCAAACATAAGTTTTATATAAATCAAGACTGTGCGTGTTCTTGCTCTTTTCAGGATTATTTGTTCACTTTGGGTCTTTTGATTACTTAATAATATGGTATTTACTTTTTTGTTGACAGCTTTTTAATTCTTACTTTTTCATATTTTCCCTGCATTTATTTTCACTCTGATGCTTAATTATAGGAAATCAAGATTTATTTGCATTTCTAACAGACCATGTAAGGTATAGAATATTTAGCAGACAGAAGAAATTCTAGTGTATAGGACAAGACAGTTAAGCAAAAACATAGATTTAAATGTAGTTTTTTGCAAAAAAAGATGGGTTACTGCTCTTCTGGGTATTGCAGGTATAGTCTTTGAAAGATATCTGCCTTTCTTCCTGACTCTTGTTACAGATTCTGATATAGATTGGGGAGAATATTACTTTCCATGATCTTTTAGCAGTTCATACATATAAATGCACACATACATACAAGCTCTACTGCTCATTTATTTAAGCTTTAGGGATATGTGAGATGTAGTTCCTGGAGAAACTTGAAGACTGTTGTAGTTCACTGAGGCTGAGATGGATGTAAAGGGTATGGTAGTAACAGGTACTTATGAAGTTAAAGTGGCCTCCAGAATATCCTCTACCAGCAGTCACCAAAAATGTACTGTTACAACTTCTTTGACTTTGTATTTTCATGTGTTCCTCTAATCTTGTGACTTTTTGTTTTTCTTAATAGATTCGAGCTGCTAATCTCAGTGGAGACTGTACACTGATGAATGAAATAGCCAGGTTTAAGTTTGGACTGAAAGGGCACCATCAGGTAAAGACTGTGGATGTTAAAATATAATCATTTGTTATGAGCCATCTTTACCTACTTGGTCTCAGCCTTCTGCACTTTCATAGCTGAAAATTTTAGAAAAAGAAATAGATGCCATGGACTTGCTGTTTCCTCTTAACTAACCCTTGATCATCGATTTCCTCTTAACTAGCCCTTCCTTAATGATCGATGTTAGGGTGGGGTTTTTTTCCCACCTTGTTATTTTTATTGAAATCCTTGAATATTTCGTCATGTTTTAAGACATTGCCACTGCCAATTGATGGCTAATAAAACCAAACAAAAAGCAGGGCTTGCAGGAAATGTAGTGGAAATACCTTATCCACTATAAGTGAGTGACGCTCTTCTAAAAAGTCTTTGAAAACTAAAGGAAGCAAAATGAGAAGATTTCTAAATAACCACGTATGCTAAGTCTTGCAGGAACTAATTTTTGTAAATAGTAATGAAGTCTACAGATTGGGACCCAAGTAGTTGCTCATGTTAGAGTGGCAGTTAGCTTGGAGATGATGTTTACGTATTTTTTGGTCTTTTGGTAAACAAACTGTAAGAAAAAGTTACCATAAAGAGAGGTATCAAAATGAAGACCAGTAGAGAAGTCACCCCTTTGTTTTACAGCATTTCAGTTTGTAAAGAACCTAACTGGTATTTGTGTCTTTCTTTCTGTCAAATTTTTCTTTTGTGTCCAGGTCAAGTTTTACAAATACTTATTACCTACAACAAACGCCAAATTGTATTTTAATTCCTATTCTAAGAAAAGTCTTTTAATAATTTCATGGTTTATGTATACATGGAAAAACTAAAGCACATAGTTTACACAGGATGGAACTAAAATGTACTTTAATGCTTATTACAGGCACTGTAATAAGTTTGACTCTCCTTTCATACAAAATTATTGCCTATACAATAGGAGTTAATACTTGACAAAACCTGGAAAAAAACCTGTGCTAATAATGACAGATTTTTCTTAATTTTTTTTTCACTTTAGACTTGTGTACGAGACAGAGCAATCCGTTCCATTCTGGCTGTTAGAAAAGTTAGTAAAGAAACAGCAGAAAAAGCTGTGGATGAAGTTTTTGATGCCTGCTTCAATGATCTGGAACCTTTTGGAAGAATCCCACACAGCAAAGCAGATGCAAAACGTGCTTACAGAGACTTTCAGAACAGAGATCGCTACACTGCTAATTTGTAATGGCGGGGTGGGAAAAGCCACACGAGAAATTATATTAATACCTGATTGTTCAGTAACATCTGGAGTTATAGTTTATGCCCACAGTGCTGGTGGAAATGTCAAATCTATCAAACGTATCAATTAATTTTTTAGGCATTTTTGGTGAGCCTACTTCCATGGAAGTAAATGGGGCAAATGAACAAGACTAAAAGCTGTGTTTCCTCACCTGTTACTCCAGAAAGATAATTTAGTATGCCAAATGACTCGTCAAATACAATTCAATGTGCTTTTAATTTTTTCACTCTGACTGACTGGGACTTGGTTTCTGAAAATGTTGTCACTGAATAAATCTTTTCATAAAATCTTTACATTTTCACTTTCTTTGATACAGAGTCATGAACTTGATAATCTTCATCACTGTATTTTAAAAGATGGGTGCCTGAACTTCAGCTCTATGCTCTAGATTTAATAACTGGCTAAGCCCAAAATTTAATAACTAAATTTAATAATTTGCTTTTGAATGCATCCTGAAATTCTTGGGTGGTGTGACCTTTCCAGTGGTGGGAAAGCTTTTGCTACTTGAGTCCTTTATGCCCTGAATTGCTACTCGTGTCCTGATTGTCTCTGGTAATGAAGAACTGGATATGATGATCAGTGTTGCCTTCTCCTGTTCGGTGTCCCAATATGTTTTGTGACAAAAGGACAGTCAGTGTATGAAGCTTTTTCAGGCAATACATAGCTGAGATTTGGCTGTGGTGGGCCAGCAGCAGACTGGTGACACTTGAGCTGGAGTGAGGCACTGAACTGCTCAGATAGGGAAATGTCAGCACATGTACCAATTTAAGTGCCTGACTTGCTACAACTGAAAGAGGGAGGTACTCCCAAGTATCTCCAGAATTTGGCAGCCTTTGGCAGGGCCCTTTGATGCAGACTTGGGCTCCCCCAATCCACCTATTTATTTAATGTGCCTACAATGTTTTGGATCTGACCATTATTGTGGAATTTCCTCCTGGGAAGTATTCAGGCATGTGATAAGTCTCCAGCCCAGTGGTCCTGCTTCTAAGGTGTTCTTGGGAACAAGATGTTTGAAGATGACCACAGTGTGCTGCTTTTTCCTGATCAGCAGCAAGCGCTTTGAAAAGATTTAAACCTAAGCATGATCATCACAAAGGACAAAGCAGAACACACACAAAGTGCCTGAGAGAGCTGATCAAGCCCAAATTGTCTGAGTTCTGTTTGTGTTGGACTGTCTCTGGGTTCCATTCATTTCCAGGTGTAGCATAATTCATACCTACAGGAACCATTACTTCTGGGGCTAAGCATTAATGTAGATCCCTCAGAAGGTCGTCCCAGTTCTACTGGATGAAGTTAGCTCTTGACTAAGATTCTTCAAACCTCTGCTTTCAGTAGTTTTACAAAATTTCAAGTGGAGATTTCATAATCTTATTTTCCTGGGGTAGTTCATCAGTGACTGACATAATCTCATGGCTGAAGAGAAAAAAATGGGTACGACCTAGATACCTAATGGGTATAACCTAGATACCTATGGAGAAAATTGCCCCTTGAATTGCAGGCTTCCCATATTGCATGTAGTCTGTATAGACCTGCAGTTTCCAAAAATCCTGAGCCTCAGAGATGCCTTGAAATCAGCATAATAATACCCATTAATATTCCCCTAACCTTTACTCTTCAAGTCATCATTTTAGTCAGTATGATGTATGATGCAGGTTTTTTTTATACTTCTGATATATATTCTGGCAGATAATTCCTTCCCTTCATTATACCTTATTAACCAAAGTTCTGCTTTAATGAATGTGTGTGTCTGTGTTCGCATTTATATTGTATTTTGACCAACACATAGTTTGAATATATACATTTGTCTTCTATCTCAGATAAGCTTTATCAAGCTTAGAAATGAAAAATACAGCAATAAAAACTAGAAAATGCAAGTGTACAAGCTACTTCTTTTGTTACTTTTAACATTTTTGATAGGTGAACATGATTAAAATCCAGAGATACCTGCAAGAAATACTGCTAATAAAGTGGACATTGAGCTATGTGAAGACATAATTATTAACATATGTATGTATATCACTATGAAACAGTTGGAGACCATGTTGGCCACTGAAACCACAAAATATTTGATTTGTAATTCTTAGAGAAGTAAGGAGGAGACTCAGCAGAACTGGTACCTTGGACTTCCAGAGGGCAAATTTCATCTTGTTTAGGAACTTGGTTGGCAGGGGACCTTGGGAGGCAGTCCTCAAGGGCAAAGGAGTGCAAGAAGGCTGGACATTCTTCAGGAAGGAAATTGTCAAGGGGCTGGAGCAGGCCAGCCTGACTGAGCACAGAGCTTTGGCTGGAACTCAGGGGAAAAAGGAAAGTTGCAAGTAGGGCAAGGCAGCTCAGGAGGACTACAGGGATGTCATGAGGTTTTGCAGCAAGATATTTAGGACCAAAGCCCAGATAGAACTTAATCTGGCTACTGTGTAAAAGGCAATAAAGTGTTTCAGTAAATACCTTTGTGAGGGCTAAGGAGACTTGATCCTTTTTTGGATGGGATGAGAAACACAGTAACAAAGAATAAGAAAAAGGCTGAGTTACTCAATGGCTTTTTTTGCCTCATTTGTAGCCAGATAGGGCTTGGTCTCTTTTCCCAAATAACAAGTGACAGGACAAGAAGAAGCAGTTTGAAATTGTACCAGGAGAGGTTTAGATTGGATATTACGAGATACTACTTCATGGAAAGGGTTGTCAAGCATTGGAACAGTCTGCCCAGGTCAATGGCTGAGTCACCATCTCTGAAAGTATTTATAAGATATATAGGTGTAGTTTTAGTGGCGGACTTGGCAGTGTTAACAGTTGGACTCAATGATGTTTCCAACCTAAATGATTCTTTGATGCTATGTGATAATGTCTATGAAAAAAAAATGGCATATCCAGAAAAAGTCAATTTAAGCAAGTTACTTTTCAGTTATACCAAGTCAAATTATAATGGCAGAATATATGCACAGCCAAGTCAGCAGAAAGCAATCAGGACAGTCTGACAGGCTTCATCTCATTCCCTGAGACAAGGAGGGACAATAATTACATGAAACTTTGCACACTCTGTTTATCAATTTGAGCAATCATTTAATCTCTTCAGGTGCAATTTTAATCTTCATCCTTTTCTCTTAAAACAGAAATTAAAAAACCAAGTAAAAACTTCATGCAAATATGACAAATTTGTGAATTGATTAAGCAGCAGAGGGAGCTGAAGGACTGTGGAACAGCATGCTGCTGTGGAAAATCAGCTGCAGACTATACACAACTGTTCTTCAGTGAGCAGTTCACTCTTAGTTTAATTTCTGTTTAATCAAACTTGCATAATTTTAATATTAAAAGAGGTTAAAAATTAAACCATATTTCAATCACTTTTTTTTCCTGTTTCTGAAGAATATCTTCTTCTTTTAGAAGACCACTTCAAAACATATATAGAAATACTTTTGCCATTTGTGCAGTTTTGGACTGTGTTTTCACAGGGACACTTTATTAAATGCTGGAATGCATGTATCAGACCAAAATGTTAAGTTGTAATGGCCCATCATTGGTAATCACAATCACGCAGATTACATTAGCTTAATTCCTTATTCCTCATGCCTAAGTTTTCACAAGGTCATCATATTTTTCTCTTAAAGATTTTCAAGTTTTGACCAAAAGACAAGAGCATCATTGTGCAAATAGTAAAGATACATGACTTTACATAGAAGAGTAATTTAACAAAGAGCCTTCAGGTATTTTATTTCTATTAGAGAGGAAGTACTGGCTCTGACATACCTCACTTGAATAGGTCCTTGGCAGAATTCTTTTAAAGTTTGTAGCACCTAGATCTCAGTTACAGCAATGCATGTCAGGTACCACAGGAGCCTTCATATATTGATTGTCGTTTTTAAAAATGGTTTTGGAGATTGTAGCAATTATAAATGAAAACAACAAAAATCATCAGTAAACAGAAAAATGCAACTCTGAAATATGGACAAGTTCAGATATTTTCAGGGCATGTTCAGGGAGTCTTATCTCTTGCTAGAATTAAGAATTCAGCACCAAGAGGTTATTATCCACTGGATATCCACCCAAATTATCTAACAAGCCTTTATTCTTTAGCCTGCCTATATGCCTGATTAAAAAGAAAAATAGAAAACAGAGAATTACTTGGTGTTTTGTTGGGGGCTTTTTTGTTTACTTTTTTGGGGGGTTTTTGAGGGTTTTTTTTGCTGTTGTTGTAGTAGTAACTCTTTAATGGGTTGTGAGAAAATAATTCATAGCTGAGGAGAGCTATTACTCTCACTTTCCTCGAAAAAAAGATGACAGTAGGAAAAAGGAGAAGATGAAAGTAGGGAAAAGCAGAAGAGCTCACACAAAGCACACTGTGTTGATGAGTAAGGAACCAATATATGAAGAGAGATCTTGGTTTGACCTCCATTCTGAGCAAAAAGTTCTGAAGTGGTTGCTGGTTTTACACCCATGTTCTCCACTCAGAGACATCCGCTGGGGAAAAGGCTGTAAACAAGGCAGCTGTGTAACAGCTGGGCAACATGATGGCTGCAGGGGCAGCTGGAAGCCTCTGGTATCCAGGCACTTTGGTCAATTCTCCTCACTCCTTCCAAGTGCAAAGTGGAGCGCTTAGGGGCTCCCCTCAGAGTGAGTGAAACCCTCAGAGTGTTTCACAGTACAGCTCATTTCGTCTCCATTTTTTGTCCTGGTCTTTTCTCCTTGTTTGAGGGAATTACTTCTCCATGAACACACTATGCCTGTTCCTCTTTCCTACCAAATTCTTCCTATGCATGTGTATAATGAATGAGTGTTTTAAGACTGCATAAAGAAATGCCAGCAAAAGCATCAATAAGAACAGGTTTAATATAAAAGTGACAGCATGACAAAGTTTGCTGGCAAGGTTTACTCTACTACTTACTAGAGCACACCAAGGAAAAACAACAAAAATATCCATAGTCAATCAATCCAAACCCTAAGGGCCCAATAGCACTTAAAAGCATTTAAATTTGATAGTACTTAAACTTAACAACATTTAACTTAATTTACATCATAACTTAAACAATTTGGCAAAGAATTCATATAGGATTTACTATATCACAACAGTAATTTACTTTCAGGCAGGCCTAACTTACAAATCTAAAGTACTTAAGAATCAAGGAGAGAAGCATTTCTCCCACATTCAATAGGCATGCTTGAATGCACACAGATATAAAGAGTCTGTACAAGGTACCTATGAAAAATTGCCCTCGAAGGTAGTGGAACATTCACTTCAGATGCCTTCTCATCCTGTCGATGGGCGAAGGGTTGAGCCTTGGTGAGTGAGGGTGTCAGATCTATTGTCATTCAGCAATCCATCAGGTACAGCAAACAGTGCTGGCTGGCTCTGAGAGCTGTTCCACTCGCAGGGAGGTTGCTGGTCACAGCCTGCTGTGGTCCAGGACAGCTCAAAGGGTCTCATTCTAGACCACTCTTTATAGGGCCCCAAGACAGTCAGCTTTAGCTGTAACAATGTTTCATCTTGGTCACACTTCAGGTCAGAAACCTTCTTTGAAAGCATGAGAACAAAAATATCACTTCACCTGAGTTACTATTCAAGCAAAAAGAATTTCCAAGGTTGCTCAAACGGGAGCTTGTTAGGCAGCACAAGTTCCTGGGAGCAGATGGTGTTTCTGATAAACTCAACAGTTGCTCAGCCCAGGTGCTGTTGGTCAGGGCTGAGGCTTGACAAGCAGTTCTCAGAACATACTGAGCCCTGGAGATGGGGGCATGCACCACCACAGTTTGCACATGCAAGTAAAGGAAAGCCTTTCCTCTTTTCCTTTCATTGTTACCTCCTTATTCTCCCACTGTGCATCTCCAACACACACAAGGGATAGGATAAACGAAATTATCTGGAGAATGAATCTGCTGTTACATGTGTGAGGGGTATTTCTTCCAAGCGTCCTCTTTTAGTTTCCACCTCCAAATGCCACAGCACTGGACTCTGATCGCTTCAGTCTGGTCTGGTGGGAGCCAACTGAGAGTTCCCAGGATCAGACTATGAATGAGTAGCTGAATCCCCTTCCCCAGGTCCTATTTTACAGAACTTCTTTCTCATCTCTGGTCACGTGCCCATGAATAAACATAGATTCCTGTAGGCATCTTGACTGTGTCCCCCACTTCCTGTGCTCCAGCTCCTGCTACTGTCCTCCTCTGCTCCTCAGTGCAAACACACTCCCTGTATCCATGCCAAACTGTTGTTGGTGCCAGCTGGTGTCTCACCACGTTTTAGTCTCTTGATTTGACACTTTACTGGAATGCACTTGGAAAACCAGTGGGGAATATGTTTCTTTACCGTAGGAACCACAGCAGGGGAAGGGGATTACCTGTCAGACCTCATGCTGATACTGAATTGAATTTCTGTCAGGGCTGAATATTCATTCATGGGAACTGGAGCATTCCTTGGTATCACAGAATATATATTACCCTCAGGTTTCACGCCTTCTGCCTTAGACCTTCTGGTACGAGGAGTAGGAGACTAATTACCTGTAGGACTGGGAATACCAGAAGAGAAGGTCACAGGTACATATTTCCATCTTGATGCATTTTTCTGACTGCTGAGTAAAAGCAGACTTAAAAGGACAGTTTTAATATAACAATCTTTTCCTACTTCTTGGATGCCTCCAGTAGAGTGAATTTTTCTCCCAGACATTAACTGAAGTGGACTGGAGAATATGTCAACCCTTTCTGGTTCTTGTAACACTTTGCCTTTCTCCATGCAAAGAAAAGATACCAAGGATGTCCCCTTCCTTCTCTTTACAATACCCATACTCTGACGTAATATTTCCCAAAAGGAGAGAAATCAAGGTTCAAACCTTTAAGACTGTTGCTCAGAAAGAAAGAGATGCTCTGTGTTTCAGATACACAGGCTAGGGAAGCCTTCCTGGGTTCAATGAACCTTGGATAGATGAGGCTTTGATGCAGTTAGGCTTTTAGAAATCATTCTGTTCACAGGCCTTTTAAAATGCC
The DNA here is from genome assembly GCA_013399455.1 of Anthoscopus minutus. Lineage (NCBI taxonomy): Eukaryota > Metazoa > Chordata > Aves > Passeriformes > Paridae > Anthoscopus > Anthoscopus minutus. The sequence continues at coordinate 81,165 of VWYI01034627.1, forward strand.
CATCTCACATAGAAAATGCACTTTTCTAAAGATATTTTCTAGAAATTTGCTAACCCCATTAATTGGGGGTAAGCACGTAACTTCTACACTGCATATATCGCCATGAAGTAAGGCATCTTCTGTAAGTGCAGTGCTACAGTCTGCATGGGGGAAAATAAAGTAAATTTTAACACTCTCTTTAACATTTATTCTGGATTTCACTTTAGGAAGTATTATGTTTAGGAGGTATTGGTATTAGTTTAGGTTGCTTTTGTCTTGGCATACTGGCCTTTGTAGACATTTTTTGAGACACATAACTGTCGCCATTCATGACATGCTTAATGTAAGCAATCTAACTCCAATTCAAATGCTGACATAGAAGACAACAGATGTGGTCCCAGAGGCTGGGCGTCTGATGGTCCTATGTTGTTCAAGAGTGACTGAAGCACCTGTGGAGGAACTTTAGGAAAACACTTGGGTAACAGATTTTCCTATTCAAAAATCACCCTTCATGTGACAACCCTCTTTCTTGCCTCTTCAAGCTTCTTGGACATGCTTCTTATTTTGATGAGAGTCTCATCAAACTGCTGCCCACTCTCTCCATCCCCTTTAGCAGCAGTGGCTCTGGAAGCTATCCATCTTCAGGCACATTTGCTTCCACCTGAGAAATTGTTAAAGTAGTGCTTAGAGTAAACCTTCATCTTGTACAAACTTTGTTGCAGCACTGGAGAGGTCTGTGGAAACCAGCGTCTCTTTAGTTATGCTAAAAGCTGCATAGAAGTCTTTTAGGGATCTAGTTTTTGTCTAAATTTCTTCTGATATGTTTTAAGTGGGTTTTTTGTTGCTGTTTTCCTTTGTTTGTTCTGTTTTGGTTTGTGGTTTTGCTTTGCTTTCATTTTTTTTGTTTTTTTTTTTTTTTTTAACAGAATCCTTGTCCTTTATGCAGCTGTATAAAGAAAGCTCCAAATGAATGGGTGAGAGAAGGGATTTGGGGAGAAATTACTTATTTCTGGCCTTGCAAACTGTGCCAGTGAAAAAACCCAAACATTTTCACTGCCTTTATTTTTCTCCTTCAGGAATCCTAATTTCAAATGTGAATGTCAGATTCTCAGGAACATTGGCTGTTTTTTTATACAGCTCTGGAAGTTCTGATCAGTAAAGCACTTAAGAACTTACTTACATTTAATCATGCCATTTTTACAGACTTACCATTTGTTGCCTTGTGAACCACAGTACTCAGCACCTTGGAGAACAGTGCTCTAAGTGCATCAAGTACACTTGAACTTGCTCAGTGAGCTATTGCATGTATGGTCCTCTCAAAACACAAAAGGAAGGTCATTAAACCAATGTGACACACTTCCTAAGTAGTATGTTAACTTCAGGGGTCTCTTTGCATTTCCATTTAAAGTGTTATTGTCTGCCTGCTGAGACTCTGCTTTATAACAGTCATATCTTGTACTAAAACGAACTTTATGGTGTATTGTTAAAAACCTTTCACAACAGAGGCTGCTGGTATTCAGTGGTGAACGGTAAGATTCATGTGTGTAATTAGTCAAGTTTTGAAGCATTTGCGCATTCTTTGGCATGAAAACCACTCTACAAATGTAAGATCTTTATGAATGTGACTTGTCTCCTTAGAGAGACAAAAACGTGACTAGTTTAAAAAAATCCTATCAACATCCCATTCAGGCCTTTGGTTTTGTTCATTCAAGTCACAACTCTCTTAACAGAAGTGACAACAGAAGTAACAGAATACTGATAGCAAATTGGTTTTTTTTCCACAACTATAAACAAGTTACCTAAGCCAACTTTTGTAATCCAATTTCTGTATGAAAGTGTGCACCCAAGTTCAATGAAAGAATGATGCAGAGTAGGAGTGACTATTTTTCCTTATAGCTGTTCTTTGATTAATACTTAGATCCCATAACTTAACAAACATTTCACATAGAGTCAATGTTACAAAGAAGGCGGATATATAACTTTAAATTGTAAAACCTACATCAAGGGCAGAAGGGAGATCACTAGTAGGAGAAGTCCCATGCATATAGTAAGGCAGTGTATTTGCAGAAATGCTTTTGTCTTCTAATGTAGGTTTTGCTTATGATATATTCATACTCCTTGTATCTTTCTTGGTTTTTTTTCCCCATAAATTTAATATTTACAATGCGGTATTTGTGAAGATAGAATTTTATGAAGCAAGTAAGATTTTAGATGAGGCGGTTGTGTAAAATTAGGTGAGCTACTCAAAGAATGGAAGTAATAAAAGTGCTTTAGGTGACGAGATACATTGCATCCTTGAAACCAAACTTCATTTACACAAAGCATTTACTGAAGAATTTCAAACAGAAAACTACTTTCTGCTTACAAAAGTACATATTTTATCACTTTTGAGTGTAGAACACTTACATGCAAGCATTGGTGGGGTGCTGTATTCTCTGATCTTGCAATGAAATACTCAGAGTGAGACCCTGCTTATTGCCATAGATCAAGGACAGGGGGAACTTCAGGAAGTACTCACCACATTTGTTGTCAGTGTTGTCCTCTCCCTATTATTTCACATTCTTTCTGTAAAGGGAGAATGGGCCACAGAGATTTGATTCTTCACCTGAATATTCTCCTATTTTAACTGTTTTGTGAGACTGAGGTAAATAGGTTAGCTGGGGATTTGGCCTACAGTATGATAAAGCACATAGCTACTGTCAGAATTCCCCCCGAAAAGCATATTACAGATTTGTTGTTATGTAGTAGAGTTTATAACACAGAAAAACATTGCCTGGAGATCTATTTTACTTCTCTTTAAGACAATTGCATGTTTGCAAGGCATAATTTTTCATTTTTCTTTACTTATCCTGCATCTGAATGGTTAAAAACTCACAGCTTATAAATTTCTCCCAACTCCTACACATTAGTAAGATCAGAGCGATAGCATGATCAAACACAAATTGAAACCCAAAAAAACGTTCCATGCTAATAAAAATATACCTTATGTTTGTGTGTTTTCTAAAATCAAAATTATACACCAGCGATGTGTCTAATTGAATGTCACAATATCAGTAATTGTGCTGTCTATGAAAGAAATTTGTTCCAAAGCCAAAGTGTCACCTTGCTGTCAAATAATCCCATAGATTACCATAAACAGAGCTAGCAAAATTGTACTGTGACTGGAAAGATATGTGATGTGAATCCCAGTCATTACCAAAGACATGACTTCCATTGTAATTATCTGCCTACCACAACAGCTTCCTTCTGCCAGCGCTTGCTTACCTGCTGCCACACAAACTCATTAACATTTCTGTTGATGCAATGCCATTTGTACAGTTAACCTTCTGCAAAGTGGGGGCATTTCTTCATTATGATGGATTCTGTAATATCACAAAAACTTGCATTGAGGATTATATATTTTTTTTCTTCATTTATGGTTAAATTAGAAATTAGTCTAACACCTGGGTTCCATTACACTGAGCTGCCTTGTCATCTGTGGAAAATGCAATTTGGTTTACAGGTAGCTTCTGTATTCTCCATCTAAGAAGGGATTACTGCTGTTGCTCAAAGTGACTTTTAAAGGCAGATAAATTCTTGCACATTTCAACTGGTTTTTGATGGAAAATAAAAAGTATTTTTCAAAGTAAATTAAATAATTGTTTCATTTTTAGATATCAGACTTCAGAAACTACAAACCTCTTCCTGTATCTAGACTTTTTAATAAAAATTTTGCAATCACTTTTCTAGATTATTTTAGGTTAAGATTGACTTTATTCCAATATTTCAAATTCATAGTAACAATCTTAAGTTTTTGGCTTATTTTTCATATTCTGCAAGCATAACCTCTTTTTGCATTTGTTGGACCACTGTAAACTATAAATGTGTTTTGCAACACCTATAGAACATTTTCCATAAGTAGTTACTTGATCTGTGTAAATTTAGATTAGAATTTTAATTTTAATTGCCTGACTGTTTTAAGCTTGAAAGTAAATAGTTTTTTTTTAATTAATCAGTGCTGAGAAATATAAAGAGAGATTTAGTGCTAGACAGAAAAAACATATCACATTTCAGGTCTTGAGTGGATCTGTGGAGCTTTTTACGTTTAGTTCACATTTCATCTAACGATTTCATGGAGATTATTACTCATCTGGTATTTGAATTAGCTCTCTACTTCTCACAGTGATGTGGTTTGTGAAGCTAAAGGTGAACATGCTGCTAATTTTACATTTGTGAGTTCTCTGCTCACATGTAATAGACACTGAGCTTTCTAGCTGATCATGTCTCTTTCTTCCCTGAGAGCTCAGACTCTTTGACACCTCCTGTTCTTCCCACTATCCCATTCCTAAAACCTACTTAATCCCATTTTCTGTCCTATTTCTGCCTCACATAAGTTCCTTTTTAATTCTTTCCCAAGGTTGCCTGGATTATCTGTCTTCCCTTTACTGTGCAAATTTCTAGTCCCAGCTGATGCAGCGGCAGGGAGGCAGGTGAGACTCCAGACAGAAGAGGACTCCGGGCAGCAACTGGATGTGTTGGGTTAGGATGTGTTCTGCACACCAATCAGAAGAGCTCTGTAAAAATCCAGACTCTGAAAATTTTCCAGTAATTTGCCAACAATAATTCAGTAGAGGAATTTGATACAAAGCAGAGTGATCTGAAAAAAACACCACCTCACAAAATGAAAATAGGTTCTGGGGGGGTTCTCAAGAGATATGGTGTAATTACAAAACATACATTTTGTGACTTTGTAGACTTGCAATATAGTATTGGCATTGTTTGTACCTGGCTACAGACTTATAAATGAGTTTGCAAGGCCCAGAACAGAAGTGCATCAGGCTTGCCCTCTCTGAACTGTTGTTTTACTTGGGTGGGCTTTAACACTTTTTAATTTTTCTATTGACTAGATGGTTGTCGCTAATTCATACTATTTTCTTTTAACCATTTAAAGTATTAAACCATAGTTTTATTGAGATAACCATAATAAGCTATTCTATGTAGAAAGATACATTTAGGGCTACCATAAATATGTAGTGTACAGAAATACCAGCCTGCTAAGATAGCAAAGGCATCAAGAGATGGAAACACAGAATGCAGAGCAGAGGAGGGCTGATGTGATGATAAATGGACACAGATTGACATCTGAGGCTGTTTATGATACAGGCCAGTAAATAACTCACCGGTGGTCAGGTAAAGGAAGCAATGTCCTGAATTGCTTTTAGGGGTATCCCCATTTTTGCGGGGTAACAGAGAACAGATAAATAGTACATTATACAGGTAAAAGGCAGCATATATAGTTTATTTGGCTGCAATGTGTAGCTTCAGATCATTGGAAAAAAAAGAAAGTGTTTTGCAAACATATAAAGATATTCTCAGGTATATAAGTTATGGAAGAAGAAGACACCACCAATATGAACATCATATTTCTACTGGTGAAATATTCCAGATACTGACACTAATCATGTTACCCATCACTGCTGCCAGGCTGAAACCACCAACTTGAGGATCTGCACGAGTGAGGAGAGGGTGTGGGTAACGCTAAGAAAAGGGGTAGAAACCAAGTGTACGATAAGATTATTATTATTTATTAATCTTGTTACTGTTACTCTAACAGAGACTTTTCCCCATTAAAAAATTAATAATTAGATCTAAACTGAAAAAATTTTCTTGGATTACACTGTTGTAGTTTTGAGCAAATTTCTGACTTTCATACAAGATGTATTTTCCCTTTGTTTATTGACAAAGTCTGGAACATAGCAACAGTAATTGCTGCAAATGGAAAAAGACCACAGGCAGAATCCAAGGAATAAAGAGGTTTTGTCCCCTTATTCCTGTAGCTTTCTAAACTGTCAGAAGCCACTCCAAAGACTGGCTGCAAGTGGAGGGACAGGGCTGTTTTCTGTGGGCTGGTCACTGGAACAGATTGCCTGAAGATATCATGTCCCCTCCCTGGAAATGTTGAATGGCAGGTTGGATAGGACTTTGAGCAATCTGGTCTAATGCAAGGTGTCCCTGCTTATGGCAGAGGGCTGGAACTAGGTGATCTCTAAGGTCTCTTCCAACCCAAATTATTCCATAATTCTATGATTTGCTGTGGAACACTACATTATCATTAAGCAATACTCTTTCAATCAACCATAACTTCACTGGGGCCATGTATCTTCCTTCAAAGCCACGCTCATGTGAACACCTGAAATCAAAGGAAATTGCCTGACTTTAGGTTTCTTAAAATCAGGCCTATTGTATTGTCTCAGGTTATTCATACCCTTAGGAAAGGAGCATTTTGTCTTTTGTTTAACAGGGTAAATGTCTCAAGTGTGTGGTTGCTCTCAGCTAGAAAATGACTACAGACTAACACAACTGCAGGTAATTCTTCAATATGGGCCTTAGGACATCTTTGAAACACTGTAAAAGGGATATATTCACTTTAGCATTTTCAAATAAATGAGACAGAAATAGACGAAGGAATATTTTGTGTTCTATATTTATATGAAAAAAAGAAATGTATCTTATTTCTTGTGTATCCTAAAGTGGAAGGCTTTCAAGATCTTCGTGAGCATTTGCAACTAGAGAGGGAATTAGACATTCAATGCCTGAAAAAGTCACCTTTAGGAGTACAGCAGTATCATTTCCCAGTGAAAAGAAACAAAAAAGACTCATAGGTGAAAAGGAATCTTAATTGATTCTGATTATGCAAGAAAGTAAAGTAGATTAATCAAGAGAAAGACACAGAAACATTTTATTGCACAGAGTTTGAAAACTTTATGATTATGGGTGCAAGGGTTAAACCAGATGGCATACATTTTAAATAGATGCTACAGCAACATGTCAAATACGTCCATATTTGCATATTCTTTATGTTAAAAACATGCCAGCACTGTCTTATGTATTCAGAGCCTAGCAAGTGGAAGTCAAAGAGGTCACCTATGCAGCTGGTGCAGGTAATGGAATTCCCATCAGGCAGATTTAGAAACTCTAAAGAAATGTGCTAAACACAACGCTCCATCTGTTTCTTAACTATTGAGACAAGCATGCAATTTGCTTGCCTTAAAAATAGATATTATAATTTTAGTATGTTATTTTGTGTGTGCTCCAATACATTTTAATATGTGTCACTTGTTTGGAGAACATACTAACACATAAGTACCTCAGCCATGTGTATCATTGTTTTGGTGTTTGCTATACCAGTTCTGCTCCTGATAAAAAAACATACGAAGCATCATAATCATCTTAATTCTTAACATAACAAAACAAATGCTGAAAAAAATTTTATGGCTATACTGTGCCAGGTGGTTGCTACTAAGACCTGTCTAAGAGTGATCTTTAAATAAAATGATAAAATCAACCTAAAAAGGAGAGATAATAAGCATGGAGATTGTAAGACAAATACTTGTGGAATACATAATAGGCCAGATTCCTCTCTTAGACAGGCATGAAGGTCTTTAGCTGGATGCTATGTAGTAATTTTGCCACAGAACAGAATTGATTGCAATGATTCTAGTATCTACTCTTTCTTTAAAGCAAGAGCCCTGGTAGCTTGAGACAATGACTGGTCACAGGACTTTCTGCTGCAAAGTAATGCATTGCAACTTTATAGTGCTCTGCCTGTAACTTTACAATGATGCTACCCAGGTTGCCTCAGAAGCAGATGAGGGAATACACACCTGCTAATGTTTCTGCTTTTGGCAGTAGCTGACTGCTTTTATGTCTCACCTCCTAGCCTCCTATCAGCATTAGCCCTTTTCTTGGGGATTTCTGAGTGCCCTCAAACAGAAACCAGACAAATGACAGCTGTCTGTGTCCAGGTCATCTATATTTTGCATGCTTGATTAGTCCAATCTACTGCCCTTGGGAAGATACTTGCTTTCTGAATGTGTTGACCACTGTGTAGGTGCTGCAGAGACCGTCTGCTCACATATTGTGGATCTGCTAAAACTGTCCTGTCTAAAAAAGTTAGATTTTTTTAGACATAAGCTGATTAGCTGCACAGAGCACCCACACAGGTTTCAGGGTGTGCCTCCTTATTCAAGCTTTAAGTTGTGTAACAAACTGGAGAGAAAGTGGGAAAATTCATGCCATAATGATACGATGCAATTTCATCCCTTTTTCTACTTCAGTCTTTTCCCTGGTTAACGTGTTGAATTAACACATTGCAGGGTATTGCAGTTAACACCAGATTTTACTCTGATATGCTTATTTGAAAGGTATTTGTGGGTCTACACAGACAAGAAAAGGGTTGCACCATCAGGTCGGCAAGCTGCAAACACCAAATTTGAACCCTGAGTTTTCAGGAGTGCCTCAGCTGGGGATATTAAGGATGCTGGTGGAGGAACTGCATCTGAGTGAACTCTGAGGTACAACTGTTAACCTCTGTTCTGTAGTAGTGCATGCCTGTGGCCATGATTTTCTGAGCCTGAGAGAGTTTTTCAGCCTGTCAGTGGCTGATCTGTTCCCAAGGGAAAATCTTTTGGGAAACATTCTCTTCCAAGGACTGTTTTTTGTAAACAGATTTTGGTTCTCAAAACAATGTCACAGAGCTGTTCTGGATGTGTTTTTCTCTTGTTCCACCAATGGGACCAGAGAGGTGGTTCCTTTGGCCAATCATGCTGACCTGTATCAGAACACCTTATAAAAAGGGCTGCAAACCCCAAAACCCCTGCCTCATTGAGATCAAACCTCGCTGTTGTGATTTGAGTCCACTCTTCTATTTCATATTTAATGGCACATACCTGTTAAATATTGGGTGGGAAGCCCTATCCAAGCTGGTTCCCTAAGGAAATATGGCTTATGGGTCCATGCTCCCTATGTGACTGCCCTTGGATCCATCCTGTCCATTTCCCATGCTCCCTAAATGTGCAGGGGGAGGGAACTGAGGACGCCAGAAGCAGCTGAGAATAAGTTTGGATGGGTGACAAGAACCCTCAGAACTTCTGTGCAAGAACTTCTTGCACAGAAGTCCTGAGGGAGCTGTAGTGGTGCTGATGGCAGAAGATGAAGAAGCTGAGCATTGTGATGAAGGGAGAAGAGAGGTCCACAGAAAACGTGGAGAGATCTGTTTTTGTATACCCTAAATGACATGACACAATTTTAGGAAACAAATCTGCAACCACTGTGTGCATTACATTAATTACTTTCTTTACAGACCTTTAAGCTTCATTGTTTATGCATACAGTGTTATAACTAAAGAAAAGCTTAATAAACTGGCAAGGGCTTAGTCCCTGTCAGTAGTATCTTCTGATGGCATTTTGTTGATTTAATAACTGGATGAGTACCTTTCCTGTTCCCAATGATTATATACTCACACCAATTTTTATTCCTTCAAGGCATCAAGAAAGCTATAAATAATAATAAAAAATAATCTTAGGGCCAAATATGTATTTTTTCAGGCATATTAAGATCTCTTCTTTTGAGAGTATCTTTTTAGGATTATCTGAAAGATTTGCCAGTAATTTATTATTGAGATAACTAACATAAATAAAGAATATTTTTAATAATGTACTATTATCTGCCTTGTACAGGGGTTTAGACACATTAAAGTATGAACAATTTAGTTTGAGCCATGTCACTTGATCCCAAACTCCGTAGCTCAACACATAAAACCAATTTGTGTTATGTTTAGTCTGTGCTTAGCCTACTTCTGACACAATATTTACATCTGTTTTTATACTCTTAGTAAAGGTGCATTATAAGTGTTACTTCTTTGAGTTTACTGGATAAATTCAGAACTGTTTCTGAGATCTCCTTTACTTTAGGGTGCCCGGGCATTCATTCATTATAATTGTTTCATTTTCCTTTTTTTTTCCTTAAAGCAAAATTATGTCGTAAAAAAAATCAGTGAAACCAATCTTCTTATATACCAGTATATTTTCATCCTCTAAAAGTTGGTTCTTGGGAGGCAGAATGCTTTAGTGGTGAAGGAGTAAGGATGTGATCTTGAGCTGCTTGCACAGCCCTGCTTTGTGGATGGGCTATAGATGAAACAGGCTGTGCTTTCAGTTCATATCACTAAAAGTGAGTCTTCTTTCCCAAACCTAAAGTTTAATTATTGAAATTAGTAAATGTGATTTTTTTACCTTTGTCAACAATTTTTTGGAGAGTGGCTATGGCAATGTTACTTTATCTGCAAAAAATATTAATGAACTAAGGTTTTATATAATTGGTGTAATATGACAAAATATTCCTAGTATTCAGTTAAAGAACTTTTAAATTCCACTTTATATAAACAGGATATGAAGAAAGGGTACTACTTGTAATAGTTCTGTAGATCAGCTGTATCTCAGGTAGAAAAGTGAAAGACAAAAGAGATGACCTTATTCAATTCAGAAATAAAAATTCTCAAGGTCTTTAGCAAAATCCAATAATTAACTTTAAATAACAATAATAGTACACCAATTTCACATCAGAAAATAATCACATCTCTCATAGTAATACATAAGACAGCAAAACCCAAGTAATTTAAGACACGTATCCAACAGCCATACTTGCTGATTTTTATATCTGCTGTAAATCCATGTCTTATTCTGAGGATAATGAATGTATGTCTTTCACACTCGCTGTGCAAAACTCTCCTGAAACAGCATTTGTAAATTGTGTTACTACTACTACCTTCAAATATTTTCCTTTGTTAAAAACAAAAGCAAACCAAAACCCCCCCAAAAAAACAAAACCAAAAAAACCCCAACAAACCCAAAACCAACCAAAAAAAACTTTCTTGGGGGAGAGAGAGAATATAATTAATATTGAAATTTTGAAATTAAACATCTTGCTGCTGGTATTGTCCTGCGTGTATCTTTGGTCCAGAATAAAATATTTGCACTCCTCTGGTATCAAAGAGACATTTATACATCAGACTTTATTTCAGTCTGTCAAATATGTAGTACAATGTCACCAGTTTTTAAACTGTCCTGTACTATATCACATGTACCTGGTATTTTATATGCAAGCATATGTGCATGCACATGCTACTGTCCACAGATACATAAATATACATGTCCATGTAAGATGTTCAAAACATTGAATTGGGAGCTGAGTTGAAGCTATAACTTCTAACACTAATAATGCAAAATATTGAACAAGTGCTTTTGAATTCTCAAATTTTGTGTTGAAACAGAAGAGTTTGATGATAGTTTTAATAGCATGGAAAAAAAGAATACTATTTCTGTGTCTGCTACAGGGGACTCTGGGCTGAGTAAATTGCTAATATAAGCATCTGACTAAATACTCAGTTAAAGTGACACCACCTCCTTGGAATTTGAATGTATGCAGGCAATATGCCTAGAGCATTTGCCTTGGCTCCATTCCAGTTGTTGTCATTTACTATATCTAACTTCTTAATTTTAATTTTGCTTTTAGAAGGAAATAATACAGGGAAATCAGCCAAATGCTTCTCAAAATTCTGCTACTCCTCTTGGGCTTGACCTCCTTCTTCATGAAGGGAAAAAAGAAATCATCAATCAGCACCTACCATCCATGATAGTAAAATTAATTTTTTGCAAAATATTTACGTATTTTATTCTATTTATTCCTTTATTATCAGAGTAGTTAACATTTTGGACTTAATTCTTAGTCACCTAATTTATTTACACTGGACTAGATAGCTGAATAGTTGTGTTAGGGGGCTTTTGGGGGCTTTACTTTTTGCTTTTTTTTTGTTTTCTTTGTTGGGTTTTGGGTTTTTTGTGTGTGGTTGTTTTGGGTTTTTTTCCTTGAAACAAAAAGACTTATACTATATACTAGTCAGATCTGCCACTGACACAAGAAAGCAAACACAAAGTTTACATTCCAGGTAGTGGTGACTTTTCTTTTGCTTTTTGATCTTAAAACCTTCATTATATGCAGAAGTGACACATAACTTGCACACCTAATTTATAATCCTTTAATCCTCAAATATTTTTCTCATTCTAGGAAACTGAATGTTAGATCAATGTCTATTTGCTCAAATATTGTTTAGTTGACCTTTATTTCACACTTTACTTATCTAAATATTGTGTTTGATGTATGTTCTTGACAGGGAGTAGCAACAGATACACTTATAACGGCCAGATATCCCAGACATCTTGTCATTTCTACTTAAAATGCAAAAAAAAAAAAGAAAAAAAAAGGAGATAAAAAATAAAAAAGCATTGAGGCAGAAATACTCTTTTGTCCTCAGTGTGATATTTCAAGGTCAAAAAAGATGTGCTAATGGGGCAATTTAGCATGTAATAAATAATGCATTTGTCATTGCATGGGTTATATTTCTTCCACTATCTAGGTTTCTGTTTGCTGTATTTTCAATCCCACCTTCCATGAATAGCAATGTTCAAGTCTTTAAAGTGAAGATGACCGTGTAACTATCTTTTCATGTCAAATCTACCGATCATGTAAAGTATAGCATTATACTTCTCATACTGTTTTTTTCATTTTTTGCTACAACATCTGAAAACAGAATATATCAAGGCAGCTTTGTGCACATTGAAAAAAAATCACATATATTGACAATATTTGCAGATGTACAAATTTCGTGAGGCAGCTTCCCAGCTGGGTGGCCCACAGCATACACTGGTGCTTGATGCTGTTCTTCCCCAGGCAAAGGACTGCACTTCACTGTGTTGAACTTCAGGGGGTTCCTGTCAGCCCGCCTCTCCAGCCTGCTGAGGTTCCTCTGGATGTCAGGATGATCTGGCACATCAGCTTCTCCTCCTAGTTTGATGTCTGCAAATCTGTTGGGGCCCACTCTGCCACATCATGTTAAATAGAAGTGGCCCCAGTCTAGATCCCTGGAATGTAGGACTGCCGACTGCCCTCCAACTAGATTTTGTTCTGCTGATCACCACCCTTTGGACTATGCCATTCAGCCCATCACACTATCTGCTCATGCAGAATGTACATCCATAGCTCCTCTGAGGACCATAAAGTACCTGAAAATGGTTTCCAGGATTAGATGCTTCATCATGCCCTTGTATGATGCCCTAATAACAAAACTTATTGGATCCAAACAAAAAAATACTCCATTAATTCTGCCTCTTGAAACTAAATTTCTGAGTAGACACACGTGAAAAAAATCATGGGCCTTGAAATATGTGAAAGAGGGCATATTTCTATGTAAGTCATCTACAAATTCACTACAGGTAAAGCAGAATTGCGGTTCTGTTCCTTCTTTTCTGGAACTGAGTTTAACTTTTCTACAATCTATTGTAAAAATCACTTCTTTTAGGGACTGAATTGCTCCATAGAGGTGATTAGCTCTAGATATTCATCATAAGAAACAACTGGGATGCTCATTTCCTGAGCTGGCTCCGTTAAGTTATATACCTGAGATAAGTGGGATGACAGCAATTTGGTTTGCAGATTTGAAGCTTCAGTCAACCGCTTCTGACGTGACAACTTTCCCTGTTTTGAGCAGGAAATTATTAACAAAGTATTTAAAGTCCTTTTTGATGTATCACATCAGCTATTTGCGAAGTTGCATTTGTTGTTCTTTGTTCAGTTTTAGGAACCTGGCCTGTTGCACTGACATCAGAAAACATGGGAACAGGCCTTCCAGGACCAGCACTGCTGACCTGAGTTAACAGCAGCAGAAGGGTTTGACACACTTTGCAGAACAGGTGCATGGGAGATGGGCAGAGAACAACGTGCTTTTGCTAGCCCAGGTGTCTTGGGGATTCTGAGACTTCAGCAGATCTTACACGAGCTCACCTGCACTGCATGGCACCATATAACCCCCGCTGCATAGCATTTATCTTTCACTATGTGTTTAGTAGCTCTTGTCCCAGGACAAAACTGTCTTTTGTATCAATCTCTGGAATACCTCATAATTCCCAGAGGGTCTCCCAGTCAATATAAGGATGAGCATCCCTCTTTTTTCTTTAACAAATACAGTATAAATCACTCTGTCACATTCCCAAATAGCTTATCTATGTAAGGAAATGTCTGGTCCAAAATTTGAGCTGCAGAATGAAAAGTTACTCTTAACCACACTTACACATTACTGTTTGTCTTGCCTGAGATTTGTTGCATTTACTGTTGCAAAGACTTTTCAAAACACATTAGTTAAATGGAGCTGAAAATCATTCATGCATATTTTATGGGATAAATTGCAGATATATCTCCAGTTTTAAGTTATAAAACATCTTTGCTTGGGCTATTAAAATATTCTGCCCCATTTAAAATAAGCTATGTAATGAAATTGATGTGCGGTAATAATTTTACAATTCTTATTAACATATTTTAGCACAAAATGCATTTTGAAAATGTTTGTACATAAATTCTAGCCCTTCTGTTCAATTTCTCAGAAAATACAGAAATAAAGTTATATACAGTTATCTAAAACTGGTAAAAAATGAGAGAATTTTATTTTTTTTAACAACCATGGAGACTTTTGTCATATTTGGAAAAATTAAAGAAGATAAGCTAAGCACAGCTGGACTGCCTGAAGTAGAAAGAAGCAAGCAAAATCACACAATGAAAAACACCACATTCAAAGTCTATGCAAGAGTGATTTTTCAGATTTATGTTATGGAGAGAAGGTTTTAGAGTGTTTAATGTCTTAAACTGCCAGCTTATGTGATGCAGAAAACAGGCTGCTGACACTGAAGGGGAGATTTTGATCATCAGGAGGAACTTTTATCAGTTCTGTTCTTTAACTTGCAAAATCACAGACATTTGTGTGCCTTATCATCCTCATCTGTAAGGCACCAAAAAGTTTTCTTAATGAGACTTTTAAAAAGGGCCCACAGTTGTTCATGTACTCTGAATCAGATGTATGGGAGAAACACAAACAAGACATTCTTAGGAGGCCAAAACAATAAAAAAATATTTTCTGGCAACTTTAGAAAATCAAAGCACTTTGGCAAAAGGTTTAAAACAGCATTCACTCAACATGAAACAGTTCCCAAATCATTAGCTTAGTGCATTCAACTTAGCAAACCCTAAGCCTGGTTGGTTTTTAAGTTACTAAAAAATTCCAAAGGAATTAAAAGCACAAAACTGGAAAAGGCATACAGGAATGTAACACAACATTCCTGGTTCCAGCAGCAGCCAGCTGACAGAATTTCCAAGAGGAGGATCAAATCAGGTGCTTGCCTTGTGTCTCACTTTAAGTACCCTTTGTCCTTCCTGGGCCCATCCCCCAGGCAGGACTTGTGGTCATTTGGCCGCTCAGGAGCTGGGCTGGGGCTCCAGAGGTGGCTGTGGAGCACTGCCTCTGGTGTGCCAGGGGTTGGTGGCCACTGCAGGGCTGGGACAGAGGCCCAGGAGGGTGGGGTGTGCAGGGCAGGGCATCACCTTACCAAGGCCTGACCTGCCCCTTCCCCAACATGTGCACCCAGAATGTGTCAAGCTAGCAATCTTGTTATTAAATATGTATCATAAAGAATGCTTTTCTCTTATACAAAGAATTTGATTTCTTTGAGTACTTAATAGATTAAGTTGATGTGTTCTGCTCCAGATCTAGAATAACTTCTTCCTCTGGGTTATCTGAAATTAATACTATTGGCTGACATAAAATGCCTCCTCTCTATATAACAGGTTTCTCTTTAACAGGAGAAATAGCCTCTCTGGATATTGTCTTTAAATAGGTTTAGGGGAAAATTTGTTATCTGTACATTGTGAAGGAACTCTTGAGGGCTTCCTTTCAAGGTTGCCACCTATATACAGAAGTTCAGTCCTGGGTTTTTAAGATTTCCCTAAAAATAAGTGCTCTTCATGTAAATATTATTAAGAAAAAAGTAAATTGGGTTTTTGGATTTTGGTTTTACTTTAAATTGAATTGAGGGAAACTGAAGCTGAGGTGCAATAAGATTAAGAGCAATAAACATTGATAAAATAGGTATGAGCAATACATCTAAGGGAGCTCTCTTTAGCTGAGAAAGGTTCTCTGACATGCCCTTCAAGGCCTGCATGAAATGCAACAAATCCTGGGTTTGTTGATATCTGCTGAATCCCATCAACTCAGAGCAGCCTTCCCTAACCCACTGGTGATGGTGCCTTGCTTTGCTGAATCCCTTATATTGCTGCATTGAAAATGGAGCTTTTTTAACCTACTCATACTGTCTGCATAGAGCAGCTGTGAAAGAACTGGTCTAGACACTAATTTCCGTTTCACTTTAATTTTGTGATGACTAGAGTTCACAGTTTTAATACTGAAATCTCTGCAGAGCAAATTGTCTACTAAAACAGGAGTTGGACAGAGTTCGGAAAATAAGAGTTTTTTAAATTGTAAGAAATTAGTCTGTCTTTGGATTGTTTCCCAGTCTTGCTGGTCAATATGGCATGGAATTTTATAGCCTAAATGAAAAATAATTACTGGAATCCTGGAAATCATATGACTTCAAGTCATATGTCTTGCAAATCAAAGCCTAATGAATTCTGCCATTAAACAATTGTTATTGTCTAGTGACCAGGAAATGTGTATTTTGAAAACCAGAACAAAATGTGCTGTAAAATGAGCTTAAACTCTATTAGTTGCATTAAACAATGACTTAAAAAATGAAAACTGATGTTTTGGCTGGTTGCTATGAATAGTACTCCAAAACTGGATGTATAAGCCAGCAAGCTTGCTGGCTGGGAATGGTTGCCAGCAATAATTTTGAAACAAGAATTTGAAAAGATGTAAATAAGGTCTGAATACCGCAGACTACCCATTAAGGTGTAATAGAAACAGCAACAAAATGAAACATAAAGTCCTTATCTACTGGTTTAGTATTTATTTTGTATAAATACACAGAAATTGCATGTACGTGAGGAGATTCTTGTCAACATCACATGTTTCTCAGCGCTCACTATTCTAAAAACAGACTATAGCAGTCCAACCTGACCACATAAAGAGACCATTTTTGAGGTTACCTAAACCTGCATCTCTACTAGCAGGCAGGAGTTTGAATGACTAGTTTTCTACAAATGAGCAAAGATTTCCTAACCCTGTGATTTGTGAACCTGAACCTTCATTTTCAAAGGACTTGGCTACCCATATCCACGTAGACAAAGGTAGCATGGCACATTATGACTAAGTGTTTCTGTACAAAAATGTTACACTTGGAAAAACCCTGGCTCAGACTTTCCAGTCTGAAGAAACTAGAAAGATCACTAACATGACAATTTAGTACAATTTTTTTTAAATAAGATTTTGTCTGACCTTCTATGTGGATTTCTTCCTCTGCCCAGTTTTCTGGGCAGTAAAGATAATCCTGTGATAATTGGATAAGAAACACTTGTTATCCCACTTCAATGCTGTCTTCAGAAATTCCATCTTCTATTTTTCTATATTTTTCCTTATAATTAATTAGAGTAGTTGGTAAAAAAGTCAGGACTGTAACTTTAGTTCTGATTGGAAATTCCCTTCCTCCTTCTCCAGGTATTATTAAGAAACTTTTAAATGTTTGCTTTGGATGGAAAAAATGAGGGTGGAGGAGCTCTGATATAGCCTGGAAATGAAACAGTTTGGTGACCAGTGTCCTGTATTGGTCTGTAACCAGATGGGAGGAAATTAGTAAGGAGAATGGTCTTTAGGAACAGGAGTACTGCACAAATGTTGTGGATACCCCATAGAAAAGGGACATGTTTTCTATTGGAAGGTATATCGTACCTATGAATGAGGCGCCCTTTACTGATCTCACCTTAAATTTCCCTTGCTTATATAAATTTTTATGTTTTCCAGAATTCCTTCTGAAACAGACCAGCACAGCATCGTTCCTGGTTCTAGCCCTTGCTGTAAAAACACAGTCCCTGGACATGTAACAATACAATAAAATATTCATCTAATGTGTGATGTTAAAGCTTGAGAAGGAGAAAGATCGAAATGTGTTACTTTCTTGATTGAAATTCTATTGGTATCATCCGTAATGGCATGTCCTCAGAAAGCAACCTATCAGTCTGCAGACTAATGCCCTTGTCACAAATCTACCAGAAGTGCAGAAATTTAGTGGAATGGGACATAGAAGTAGTTTTTTGAGGCTGTGACCACCATGTGGGACAGCTTTCTTAGCATTTCAGAGATAATTTGATTTCCATGAGTTTCCTCCATGTGATTTATCAGATCATACTCCTTCCCATTTTTGTATATCATTTACTCATTAGGCCAAAACTTGTTCTTTAAATGCAGAGCTTCTGTCTGCTTGATACATGTTGTGCTGGTGGGATGGTGAGGGTATCTCTCTTCCTACCCTAGTTGCTGCAGGAGGCTTTGTCCTAGAATCATACCCTTCTGTTAAAAGGTGACAGATTACTTGGAATGAGGAATTAAAAATATCCCAAAGTGTTTGCTGGTCTCAGCCAGGTGGAACATGGAATCTATGTAATTACTATCATAAAATGTATCTTCACAGTGTTTGTCCTTAGCCCCAGTAGATCCAGATTAGTTCTATGCATGGAGCAAGAAAGGGAATATAACAGGTACAGCTGCAGTCTTTCCTTCTCCATCTGCCAGAGGTTTATCTTGAACAGTTAAGCTGAAGATTCATGCTCCTTTTTAATATTTTCCAAACCAACATGTTAAAGAGCCTCTCTACAGCTGAATATTAGGCCTGTAACTTCTTCACTGGGGAATAACCTGGTTGCTGTATTGAATCATTCACTGGGACACTCCACAGAGAGGTCTCTGTTCAGCTGTTCCTCTAGCAGTGCCCTCTGATTTCCTTCTTTGCCTCTGGCAAGGTAATATCTCACAGGCTGAAAAAGTTTTATTCTTCACATCAGGATAATATGCACATAAATATGTATAAATATGCCATCCTCAGTGCTCAAACCATCTGTACAAGTGTCACCACAACAGCTATTGGTAGCTTTTTTGCATGTGTCTTTGCTTATTTACAGTCTGAATACAGCATTAAATTCCAGCACGACTCTAGTTAGCAGAGCAGTGGTTACTCACTATTGCTTTGCTCTGGCCTGTTATCAGCTTAGAACTGAGACAGCAAAGCCATCTGTGGATGCAGGAGCTTACCAGGTATTGCAGCTTCCCAAGGTGCTGCAAGGTATTGAAACTCATCTTTAAGGAGTCTGCTCAAACTTAGCCCATCTTTGCTGGTCGTCAATTTACAGGCAATATTGATAGTGGGCAGCCTGTAAAGGGGCGCCTTAATGAGAAGCAAGAGAATATCACACACAGTTCCCAGAGGCATTTATAAGCCTTGATCTAGAATGATTTATGTTAAGTGTTTATTGTATTAAGTCTGTCTCATTTGGTTTTAGGTTATCTACTGAAACTATCCCTCACATACAAAATGTACTTCTGTCACAGACTGGGCTTTTCTTAATCACATTTTTAAAATTATCCATTTATTGTCTCTTTTGTGTCATCTGATGCATTTACAGGCTTTTTTGAAAATGCTCATTTGAAGGGCAGGTCAGCAATGATGGAATAACAGGCTGATTGCCAAAGATTTCCGCACTGACTTATCAATAAGTGTATGGCTAAATCAAAGCGAGAATTGCAAAAAAAATAGGGAATATATAGCAGTTTAATTGACAGGAGAAAGACTACATCTATTTTAAGTTCTGTGATGTGGGGTGTCTTTAGGCTTCCAAATGACTTTTGCAATGTTATCTTTATAAATTACTTGAATGGACTATAAACAAGTCAGATTGACTAGGAAGGCAATAATGAGAAGAGGAATGACTGCACTTCAAGTGTCAAGAATATTTCAGTGTCATCTTTGTATTATGGCTGATACCTAGGAAATACAAATTATTCTACATAAATATTCAGCTTTATTAAAAAGAAAAAAATAACAAGAAGCAGGTAAAAATAACAAATAAAACTAACTAAGAAAATAAGACTTGCAAAAGAGGATCTGGGAGAAAGTAATGGTGATTTTCTTTTAAGTAGCACTTTGGTTATGCAGAAAGATAATTCCTTGCTATGTCAACATACTGTATCTTCCATTAGATAAGCATCATGCTTTCACATCTGTCCTATTTCACTTAAAATATACATCTAAGTTTTTTTCCCCACAGCTGCATATTTTAATACCTCTGAAAATTAAAATAATGAAAAACATGCATAAACACCTGTCCTGCTTTGAAACCAGTGCCTTTTTTGATATTCAGCAGAACCATTCCCCAGAATTCTTGCTGGTAAAACCAATGTTTGCACATCAACCTCTGCAGCTATTTCCAACATACAGAGCTTAATTCCTGGTAGCTTCCTGTCTGGAAAAAATAGGGCAGCTCAAGCAAATATTGAAAAGTTACCTGGACAAATACAAAATACCTATAAAGTAAACTTTATCTATACAATATATTTTTAAATGAAATGTTTTAAATTGTAGACTTTCTTACAGAAATTTCAAATAGGATAGAAAAAAAATCACTCTGACATATAAAAGGAGACAAGAGCAAAAAATATGTATGGAGTCAATTGATATTCCCTTTTGTCAATAGAGGTGAACTTTCCTCTTTCCCCTTTGTCAGTAGCAGAACTCCCACTAGAATGTAAAGGACCAGGATTTCATCCCTGAACTCTTTATCTTATGGAAGTAAGTAGCAGAAGTATAAGTGAATAATAAACAAATATATTTTTATGCTAAAAATAATCTAATTTTCTACTAAGAAAAAGCAATTATTATGTCAATGAACAGATAGACATTTCTTCATCCTTCTTTGGCACATCATATTTTACAAGTTTGTGCATGAAAACCAGCTTAGAAGAGTACTTCTTTGATTTCCCTTATTTTTTATATTTTACAGGAAAAACATAGTAGCTGTAAGATTTATGAAAAGCAAATATTTCAATTTCATGCTGATGGAGTTTAAAAAACATCTGTTCTATTGGCAAGTTGATCTCATAGGAGAGTTACGGAACATGAGGAAACATGAAAACCGGATAAGAGAAATCTGGGAGCAATGTAAAGTGTTTTCCAAAAACTAAGAGTACTTTTTTGAGAAGACAGAAGCAGTCTCTTCACGTGGAGAGGGATGAGAAATAGAGGTCATAAATTGAAACAGGACATTCTGACTTGACATAGTGGGGGTGGAACAGAGCCAGTCACTGTAAGGGGAGAGACAGGGGAGGGACAGGCTCCCCAGAGCAGGGGCTGGACAACCTCTTTCCCTGCATGTTTTCAAGACCCAGCTGGAAAAACTCTGAGCAACTTGGTCTGAGCTCAAATGTGGCTCTGAGCAGGAGTTTGCACTAGAGATCACCTGAGGTAGTGTTAATTTTAGGAGGTAGACAGTTTAGGGTTTACAATTAAAAAAAGAAATATTGGAAGATAAAATTTTCTTAATCTCTTGTTAATTGAAAGCATAATGTAATGCTTAAATCCTCTATATGCTGTTCCAATGCACTCAGCAACTAGAAGTTATATTCACATTTATTCTTGAAACTGTGTTAGATATCCACAAATATTCTGGTGTGTCTGTGCATTTAAAATTTGGATTGGATATTTTAAGATATATAAAGATAAGATATATAAGATATAGCAGGGCCTATCTACCTTGACTGCAGAAGGAAAAATATTTTTAAACTCTACAGGCTATATAAAAGACAGAGTAAGGGTTAGTTTATCCAATGAAAAATGTGTCTTGTTAGGAAAGGAGCACTGTCATCATCCTAAATTCTCAAAGAGGGAGCTGAAATTAAGCTTTTGAAATAAATCATGGTGAAAACTGACTTGTTATTGGAAATTTCATTTTCTATCCATTAAAATAGGTAAATAAAAATATTTCTTTTTTTCTCACCCCAGAAAGCACTATCCTGTCAGATCTCTGTTCTCAAATCCCTAATTGCTGCGCTCCCTGAAGAAGGACTCCTGGGCTTAACCAGTTCCAGAGTGTTCTGTAGTAGAGTGCACAGACCCAGAGTCCACAAAACCTCCTTTTCCTTCTAATTTTATAAACCCCCCATACTCATAAATTCCTGTTGTTGTAGTGTACTATGGTTTTAAAGTAACTAAAAAAGAAAACCTATAAATAAAGTGGGTTTTTGTTCATTCCTTTTTTTTTCCTAAAGATAAGTGAAAACACTCCTACTATAGAAGAAATGGAAGGAAAAGATTTTTGTTTTCATTTCAGGACAAATTTAAAACAAAAGTAATCAGAATTTCCAGTCAAGCAGATTTTCTAGTTTCCAGCCAGTTCACCGTAGGAGCTGGTTATTAAATTCCATTAGGCAAGTGTGCCTTCATACCCTTTAAAGGACTTTTTCCTCTAGAACATCCAGCTGTCAGAAAAGTTGTCATTTAGCCCTGGGCCATGATATATTTTGCTCCACTGTGATAATCTGCTTTACTTTTGTGAACTTTAAAGAATTCTGCTACCATTTTGACAAGGATTTGTCACATTCATAATGCTTCTATGCAACTTCTATGGAATTTTCTGTGTGTTTTCATACGAAATGCAATATGCTGTTACGACAGTTATGTCCAGACTTTACCTTTTGGCATGGCTGGTATTTGTTTGGATTGTGTATCTTCTCTTCATCAGCTCTGTGTTGGGTGTAATGTTAGATCCTAAAAGATAAACAATTAATGGGTTGTGGATCTTTTTGCATTTACTCATATACAATTTACAGAAGAAATTAAGTTATAGTCTTGGATTGTGTCATTTGGGTGCATCACAGCAAGTGTAATATGTGCATAAATTTATACAGGGTAAGTGCTCTGATGTTGATTTTATTTTCCTTGTTAAGTGCTTTGATGATTAAAAATAGGATTCTCCATCTGCTGAAA
Organism: Anthoscopus minutus; assembly: GCA_013399455.1. NCBI lineage: Eukaryota > Metazoa > Chordata > Aves > Passeriformes > Paridae > Anthoscopus > Anthoscopus minutus. Next base: position 103,769 of record VWYI01034627.1, read on the forward strand.
TTTGTTATGGCTATAGCTCTAATATAAAATCTGTCCATTATTTTAAGGATATATTTGACTGCGTAACCACAGGACATTATTGTTAGTAGCATATAAACTATTCAATTAATTTGAAGCTAATTCGCTAAATGAAAGATTTTGCAAACTGAAAATAAAAAACACAGTTAGGTTTTTATTCCAGTTTCAATATAGTCAAAAATTTTTCATTTTCCCTTCTTATTACAGCTAGATAAAGTTTTGTTTCTTTTTACTTTGCTTTAAACTTGTTTAANGAAATTTTAAATTGGCAATTTTAAAACCACGATACTTAATTGGTGTTTCCGCCCGGTTTCAACTGAACCTGACACATTTTTAGTCTTGGATTGTGTCATTTGGGTGCATCACAGCAAGTGTAATATGTGCATAAATTTATACAGGGTAAGTGCTCTGATGTTGATTTTATTTTCCTTGTTAAGTGCTTTGATGATTAAAAATAGGATTCTCCATCTGCTGAAATTTGTTATGGCTATAGCTCTAATATAAAATCTGTCCATTATTTTAAGGATATATTTGACTGCGTAACCACAGGACATTATTGTTAGTAGCATATAAACTATTCAATTAATTTGAAGCTAATTCGCTAAATGAAAGATTTTGCAAACTGAAAATAAAAAACACAGTTAGGTTTTTATTCCAGTTTCAATATAGTCAAAAATTTTTCATTTTCCCTTCTTATTACAGCTAGATAAAGTTTTGTTTCTTTTTACTTTGCTTTAAACTTGTTTAAACTAAAGTTTTCTTTTCATAATATGTTTAAGATAAAATATTTTCTCTTTTCACTTTCTGTTTTTCAGTCCCACTTTCTTTTATTGCAATCACTTTTTCCTTACATGAAGCAAATGTCATATCATCTTAGGAAAATCTGAACCTTTCTGCTAGAGTGGAAATAAATTTAATGTGGCATTCTCTGTTGAACAGTAGTTAGTCCATAAACGACAAAAAGAAACTACAGAATAATTTTTTAAGTAAATGACATCCCAGCCCAACATTAGGATATTAAAGTAACATGGTATACAAGAGTCATTACCACAGTAACTTTGCCTGAATGTTATGAGGCTCTCTGAAACCTTTGTGTCCTTTTGGGGGGCTTTAGATAATGCAAATTTTTGACTATAGGCATGCATTTTAGTTTTGTGTATGTTTCTGCAGAGTCAGACCCACTGGAGACGAATCACAATTTCAGTTTCAGACTTGTATTGAGACAAACATATGCGATAAAACAAGTACTGAAGAGATGAGAGTGCTACTGACTTTCAGTAGGAGCTACTAACTATTCAGAGACACAACTCTGAAAAATTTTTCTATGGTACATTATTTTGAATTTACCACAAAACTAGCTTTTCAGCCCAGTTTCCCCATAAATACTAAATGTCAGATACAGCTGAAAGCTATATTTATTATTTCTAAAGGCTGGAGTGTGAATGGCTTACCTGTTGGTAAGTTTACAAATGTAAATTTTTGTATGAGGCCTTTAAAGGTTCAGGTATTGTAAATCAGACAATTAATGGAAAAGGATGTTATGATAGGGAAATGAAATCATTATATAAACAAAGAAGTTTACATTCAGTCTCCAGTTTTTTCCTCACTGTGTGTTACTAACTTAACATCAGTGAAAAGATATACTCTGGTGGAGCAGCCACAAAGGTGGCCTGGTTAAAATGGGGAAAATTACTGACACAAGACATCTACTAAAATACTGACAGACCAAATCTCTGCCAGTGTAGGAACTGCTGGCCTGAGAATCTGGAGCAGCCTTGACAAGCACAAGTGGGAGTTTGGGTTGGCCTCAATAGGTCCAGCTGGGGCTCTGAAGCATGCTTGATAAACACAAAAAAAGAAACTGCCATAACCTGTGAACAAAGAAACTGTTATAACCTACAAACTGACCTCCTAAGAAAGCAGAACTCAGCAAGGACTGATGTCCTACGCCCACCTATGTATTCATATTGAAGATATAAAAGTAAGTCATTGTGTTCCCAAAATGAGCTTTTCTCCTCCAAGAAGTATCCCTCTGTGAACTTAACTGCACACTTGTTTTGTCCCCATTCCTGGCAGCAGCTAAATGGACTGTATTGGTGATAATTTGAAGAAAAAAAATATATATAGGCATACATCTAAATAATTAAACAAATTTACTTGACTAGTGGCAATTCAAAATAGCTTGCAAATATACATATATATATATATATAATTTTGTGTGTTTATATATATATATATATAGGTATGTATGCATGCTTGCTTTACTAATCACAAGTGTATAATTTAAAAGTAGTTTGTAATAAAAACTCTGTGGGCTTGGTATTACTGAGCCCTAGGTCTATTTTTTCTAGAACTTTTAACAGCAGAAAATAAGAATTTCCTGTATAGATGTCACTTCAGCCATGACAGTAATTAAGAGCTATTTATAAGCATATTCTAGCAGAAATCAGAAAAAATAGTATTTTCCAACACAGTCAAATAAACATAGAAAAGAGTATTTAAACCAAAAAGCATTAAAAGAAAACTTCTTTTATACATTTATACATATTTCCATTATGACTGGAAATTTAACAAAAGACCTTTGCATCAAAAAGCTAGTCTGAGAGACCTGTACTTTCTTTAATAATCTGACCCATAAAAGATACAAAAGATGTATATTTTTTTCTTCTGTGTCCTGTCCTTTTTTTAGTGGATATATATATATTTTTTTTGCTGTCACACTCACAAATGACAGCCAAGAGACCTGCTATGGAAAGGAATTTTCCACATTGTCCCAGTACACTTCCATCAGCATGTAGGCCACCTTGCACCCATCAACTTCCTCACTTTCACCATTACCTGTCTTCATCCTTAGCATCATTCATTATTTCTGTCTCACATCTACCACAGTGTGTCTCAATCCCAGTTCAGAAATTATTCACATTTTCCATTTGAAACTATCCTGAGTCATGTGTAGTAGTAGTAGTAGTAGTCTGTTTTTACCTCATACATCCTGGTGTGAGTTGCCCAAAACCGGACCTTCCCTTAGGATCCAGAAGAAATGAGAAATACAGTGGCAACAGCAGTGGTCTGGAGTGATGGGCACAAGGAGGCCAGAGTTTGTGGGAGACAAACTGCATAGTGCACAGATTGAAAAAGAGAAAATGAAGCTAAAAGCCTTTTTAGACTAAAAGGTCTGAAACACAGACCATAAAATATAAGATCTATAGACTAGACTAGGCTAGGCTAGGGTAGACTAAAATAGAACAAAACAAATCAGAACAGTTCCAGTTGGAAGAGACCTACAGTGATCATCTTAGTCCAATTTCCTGCCCATTACAGGGCTGATCAAAAGTTAAAGCATATTATTAAGAGAATTGTCAAAATGCATCTTGAGCACTCACAGCCTGGGGACATTGAACACCACTCTAGTAAGGCTGTTCTGTGTGTCTGACCATCTTCTCAGTAAAGAAATCAGTGAAAGAAATGTTTCCCATTATCTAGCCTGAAACTCCCATGGTGAGGCTTTGAACCATTTCCGTACTTATTGTCAGACTATAATGTGCAAGACCAGTTTGTACCCTTGACTCCAAAAGCAAGTACCTCAGTTGTGGATAGGTGGGGTTTTATGTGCTGTTAGACCTGCCTTAAATGTTCTGGAATCCATCTCTTTATGGTAGATCACCTCTATTATGTAAGAACTGTTATCACTTAAAGTGCTCCAATGTACAGGCCCAGCTTAAGAAAAATTAAGGCGAGTGTCTGAAGAGTCTAATCTCATCTATTGCTCCTCACTCTGAGTTCAGAACAGAGTAGGTTCACAACCTTCACAGTATTCTACATATGTGGTCCTCCAGTCAGGAGACATTGTCTGCTTGCCTTGTTCTGCGGACAAGCTAAAGATCTGAGTTTCCAATGCTTCCTGTAGCCTTTCAGGGGTATCATAGAGGAAAAAAGGTCAGCTGTAACTGCTCTGTAACAGAGGTTCATTAGTCAAATATTTGATTTTGCTTTAGTGAGATTCCTTCATTAATTTGGGAGCAAGATTTGACCTCTGATGTGATATGTATAAGTTGTAGCTCACTAATTCTTTGACAGAGAGCTAAATATGTTTAGGTAACAATAAAATGCAAGAGTAGTAAAAAGTTTTCCTGTAACTACCACAGTCATAGCTCCTTAGAAGATGACACACATATGCCTTGAAAAAGGCTGAGTGAAAAAATCTGAGGCAGATTAATAAATCACACTTATGGGAACTCTTTGTCAAGCAGGAAGAGTCTTTATCAGGGTGATTCATGATTTGAACAAGAATTCTGCATGGCTGATCTGACACAGATGACATGAAAGTGTGTCTAAATGATGGTGAGGAACATCAGGGAGATATGTATTTTCCCCACACAAATCAGGGAAGGTAAATCTAGGTGACAGTCTAAGTGAACCTTGTGGAGTCTTGTGACCTTTCTGCTGGGAATTATGAAGGTCAAATTTTATTGCAGCAGTCCCAATGATTTATGGGCAATTTGAGTAAGAAAAGCAGACCAGAGAAGAAAGGAAGTTCACCACACAAGAACTAGCACAAATAAGAAAATGATAGTGTAAAATACCAGAGATAACAATGCAGGTGGCATTTCAGAGCACCTAGCTCCGTGCGCTATGATTTTATATTTTTAGTTCATTTCAGGTGAATCAAGCTTATTTCAACTGAAGTGATTTACTTACTGAGCTCACTTAGTGTTCTATCAAGTCTTATCACAATTGAAGTGTATGTTTCATACAAAGGAAAGACTCTGGAGGGGAACCAAAGGGAATGAAATTTAGATACTTGAATCCTAGATATTTTGTCTGCTCTTGGTCTTCAAGCCTTGTGCTAGCACCAGGAACAGCAGAGAAACTCCCTTCTGAAAGCCTGTAAATGCTTGTTAACTCTGCTCTCTCTTACAGCCACCAGCCCCTTAACACTGCTCCTTGAAAGTCTGATGGTTCCTCACAGCTCCCCTAATCTTCCTGGTGTCTCTTACTCTTGAATTGGATTTTCATTGTCGCAAAACTGAAAGTCATTGATGCCAGTGTTAAAAAAAAAATAAAAATGTTGGTGTATTTCCTACAAGATGCAGGAAAATTCTGTTCTGCCTACAGAGCTGGTGTTGAATGAGCTCTGATATTCACACACTCTATGCTAGAGTGGTGTCAAGGCACTGGCCAGTGTCCACACAAAGTGAGCATTTAAAGACATTTTCTACTTTGACAGCTAGATATGAAATTATAAGGAAGTTTGTTCAGTGTCATTCAGGACAAACAAGAGTCCTTTATCCTTGCTGATAATCCTTTAAGTCATCAGATCCTTCAAGAATTTTTTTTCTTAATACACGGGCTCAAAATATAATTTCTGCTTTATACAAGACAGCAGTTTGCTTTAAATTGAAATGGAATCTCATAGTCCATTGGTACATTTGGCTGTAAAACATGGTCTGAATTACACTGTTCATATAAATTTTTCAGACCACAGGTTTGAATTTAAATCCCTGGGATGTATCTTATTACACATAATCAGATGCAGTGATTTTTAGTTCTGTGTTAAACTAATAACCTGTTTGAGGAATTGCAGTATTGCAACCTTAATCTTTCAAAACAACACTTGATTCTAATAAAAAAAGCCACCACCACCACTTGGATTTTCAGCTGAGCCATCTTTTAAGTGTGGCAGAATTGCTGGGGATGGAACAGACATCTGGATATCCCCAGTCCAACCCTGTGCTCAGAGCTGGGGCAGCTGGAAGTTGCTGAAGGATGTATCAAGTGAGGTTTTGTGTACACAGCAGATGGGGAATTTGTGGCCTCCCTGGACAAACTGTTCCAATATTTGTCTTATCTCACAGTTTCTTATGTTCAGATAAAATTTCATGGCATTTAATTTGTGTCCACTGTCTCTTGTCCTGTCAGTGGTCAATACTAAGAGGGCTGGACTCCACCTACTTTATTCCATTCCACTATGGATTGATATGCTTTGATGAGATCCCTCTGGAACCTCACTTCTACAGACTGAACAGTCCCAGTTCTCTCAGCCTTTTTTTCATGTGATAGATACTCCAATCCTGTTGTCAATCTTCATGACTCTTCACTGGAGCACAGTACATTTCTCCAGTGTGCCCCTGCCTTTCTTGTACTGGGAGCCCAGAACTGGACCCCACACTCCAGATGTGTCTTACCAGTGCTGAGCAGAGCTGAAGGATTACTCTACCTACTGGCAAGGGTTGTGCTAATAGAGCTGAGGTGGCTGTTTTCCTTGATTGCTGAAAGGGTACAATTCTGGGCTCATGTGCCACCACAGCCTGGTGCCTCCTAGAATCCCCAGGGATTTTTCTGTGAAGCAGTTTTCCAGCTGGCTGGAGCTAGCCAGTATTGGTATCTGAGGTTATTCTTCCCTAGGTGCAGGAGTCAGCATTTCCCTTTGCTGAACCTGATGGGCTTCCTCTGCCCATTTCTCCAACCTGTCAAGGTGCCTCTGAGTAGCAGCATGACCCTCTGGTATATCAACCCCTTCTCCCAGTCCGGTGTAATTTCAAAAATCAATGAGGATTTTCTTGGTTCCATCTTACAGATTGTCAATGAATAAATTACAAAATATTGTCCCTACTACCGGGGTCACACCACTGATGTTTGGCTTCCAGCTCAAGACTGTGCCACTATTTTCAGACCTCTGAGTCTGCCAAGTCAGAAGGTTTCATTCTTTTTAATTTTCTCCCCAGAAACATTTTAGAACAGTGAGAACTACTTGTTTCCTCTTGCTTCTTCCTTTCTTTCAGTTACAGTATAAGCTTGTAAAATATCAAAACTAAAAATTGGCCTGGAACATCTTTTTAATGTTAGAAGTTACAGTTCTGTGTGAGAAAAACATTTTTCTTCCAGCGAGAGAACCAAAGAAAAAGATACCAAATTATTCATTGGTCCTCATAGCCAAAGTATAGCTCCATCATTGAAATGGAATGATCACTGAATCCATGACTAGAAGTCATACTTTCTACTCCTCCAGGAGGGGTCTGATTAGAGGCCAGTGCACATCAGCTGCCTGAAAGGAGGTTGTAGGAGGTGAGTTTCAGTCTCTTTTCCCAGGTAACAAGTGACTGGACCAGAGGAAATTGCCTCAAGTTATTTCAGAGGAGGTTTAGGTTGGATATTAGGACAAAGTTCTTCACTAAAAGATTGGCCAGGTGTTGGGTCAAGCTGCCCAGGGAAATGCTAGAGTTGCTATCCATGAGAGTATTCAAGACGTGTAGATGTGGCACTTGGGTATATGATTTAGTGGTGATCATGGCAGGGTGGAATTAATGTTTGCATTCTATGGTCTTTGAGGCCTTTTTACCAGCCTAAATAATTCTGTGACTCTGTTTAAACCCTTTCCACCAGATGGCAGTCTACAGTTATACTTTGGGGTTCCTTTTGTCTTTTCTATTGGTGAGCAAAACAAGATGCTTTGTGCATAAAGTAGTGTATAAGTAGGATCACTGCTGTGCCCATCAGTGTAACTCTTATGATACATGGAGGTTCCACAATGGAAACCACAGTTCAGAAATCCAATTTATCTTGCTGTGAATGGAATTGCATCCACTACAGGCAGCAATTAATTCTGTTCCATAACGCTCTTATAGAAATGTGACATTGAAAAACTGTTTGCAATCTACTAAGCTTGAGATCAGGGAGTTTAGAAAAATGTTAATTCCTGGCATGCAAAGAACAAAGAATTTTTTACTGACTGCAGCCAAAAGGTCAGATCACAACTGCTGAGGTAATGAAGTCCAAGTTTCCTTCATCTCCAGTTGCTTAGACAGTTTATAAAATCTTATTATTCTGTGGGTACCTATTTCTCTCAGCACTGAGTTTCTGTCATGATTGAATTATGGATAGATCCATTTTAAGTCTATACCTTCATCCCAGTGTCTATAACCCCAAGACTGATAAACGAACCTGATGTTGAAGTACTTGAACACTGATTATTTTTTTCCCCTGTGCTTTTGCAAATGTCAAATAGACAGTTTCCTCATAAAGTAAATATATATCAGCACTCCTGTTGAAGCTTTAGCAAGTTAATGTTCAGGTAAGTATTTCCTGCTTACATTTAAGACAGTGAATGATGGGATTATGTGTCAGGTCTTATAAACTGATTACCTACGATAAAAAGATATGGGGCTAAATAGTGTAAGAAGTTCCTTGTACTCATATTTTTGTCTGCATATGAACTAGCCTTCTAGCAGAGATTAACTTCTTTTTTAAAGAATAGGTTTATACATTTGTCATTGCTTTCCCTCTTCCTAAATTCATGCTCAGTGTTATTCCTGAAGGCAAGCAGAAACATCATAACAGCTCTGAAGACCTAGATGCTGGGGCCTGTAGGAGCTTATGTCTCCCACTCATAACACTTAGAAATTGTGCCATTTATTTTCCCTGGGAAAATTAATTATTAGAATATGGTGTTAGTCAGAGCTTCTATACATTTTTACCTTAGAATTACTTGTAATTTGAGACTTATTTCTTTTTAATTGGAAAGTATTAGATTTAGAACTCATTTGTTTCTCCGTGAGAACTTTATACGAAGTGATCAGAACCAATATTTAGAGGATTTTATATTGTTGTATCTACCCCTGAATGAAAAAGCAGCTTTATATGAATGACTGAAGGAAGGAATTATATAGATATGGCCTGCATCCATGACACATGACTCAGAAATATGCCCCTATACATCCAATACTGATGCAGGAGTACTTTTGCTCCTCATTTCCCTTCAATTTGGACCTGCCATGAATCCCTGCTGCAGTCACTATATTCGAGATGAAAAGGTATTGTAACATGGAGTGCAGTGTTTGCTCAAGAAACTGTGCCAAAATATTTAAACCAGGTAAATTTCTTTGCACGGAGAAAGATGATTGCCTCCTGTTTTAGTGTGGTATAATGAGTTATAGATTGTAGTAACTACATATTATGAGTCTGAGAAAGTCTGTATGGATATTAACTCTTGCCTCCTAAATATGTTTTCTAGTCATAAGTCCAAAAGGGGGGATTGTTGGTTCCTCATTTTGCAAATAGAGGAAATGTTATTAGAGAAACTGAGAAAGGGTGAGGAAGGTGGATTGCATCAGGAGCAGCATAGTTTATGATCTTTCCCCCCAGGTTCTAAGAGCATAATCTAAATATTAAAAAAGGTTTTCACAAACCTTATCCTGGAAACATTGAGAGAAATCACATTATCTTTCTTTGCCATCTGAATGTCACCTAGAAAAAGCAAAGCATCTGCAGACAATAACAAGAAGTAGCCACTGTGATTTACTTACCCTGTTATAGACAGACAAAGACATGGCCTGAATTCCATAGTGGAAAGGTCTGATCTATTCATTTAAAAATAAGCATTTATAATTTTTGAGGTAGATACCGTGTTTTATCTAAGAGATAGCCATATAAAGCTGGCAGACAACCCCAAACCCAAAAGTTATTCATACTTCTGGCTTTTCAGTTAAGACAGCCTGAGACATCTAGAGTGGTATTAATGACCTGTGCATAGGCAACCAATTAAAGATGGAGATATTTGCTATTCTTTCTAACAAGTAAAGCCTTGTAGATGCCTTAAAAATAATTTCTATAGGACTAACCCACTCAGAGCTCTCACACATCCCACAGGTTTGTGATGTGCTAGAGCTCTGTTCTGCTGTTAGTAATTATCATGGAGAAGGAAGTTGCAGATCTGGCTTAGCCATTTTGAAAGGGTGATGCCTGACTTGCATCCACAGTCCCACAAAGTAGGATGAGCCTATTGAAAAATCTAATCCTATACCTTCCTTAAATGAGCCAAAAGTGTGCCCATAATTCAGCACATAACAACTGCAATGGCTGAGGCACTGCAGGGAGCTTCAAATCAGGAGCTTGAGTGATAATGTTTTACTGCAGTTGGCTCCTTCACCAGACAATCAGGTAAGAAATCTGAGAGCGTTGATGTTGAGCCTCTTTCAGCACTAAAGCTTAATTGGGTAATGAGATGAGTTAATGGTCAGGTATGTGGTAGTTTGGTCATAGTGCATGATGAGCCCAACATTAACCATTTTTCACTGGCTGCCAAAGTAAAAGAACTCAGAAAGCCAACACCAGCAGGCAGGATTTCAAGAATATGCTTAAAGAAAAAGTGCTTCCCATTCACACCTCACAGATTGTCTCCCAAGAAATCAATGGAGTTAAATAACTTGTGTCAGTTTTGGACATAATTTACATTTTATAGGCTATTTTGATTCTTATATCAAGTTTATGTCAATATAAATCCTTCACTTCAAAGGAGCTAGTTGATTTAAATCTGTAACAGAACATTACAGGATCTATTTGCTTTTATCAAAGATCTTTTGACTTCACTTCTACCAGTCGCACACAGGAATGGTCAAAGGACTCCAGCATAAATTGTAGGAGTACTTAATTTAATTTTAAGTACATGACACATAATTACATTGCTAAGACAAATTCATTCTTTAGGCTATGTTGGTGCTAATTGCAAATAAAAAGAAGGCAAAAGAAAAAAGCTCAAAAAGACATATATCTTGAAAGTGTGTAAAATCTGATTTGGGAACCTCAGTATGTATATAGAAGGAAAAAAAAGGAAATTGGATCAGATAGTAAAATCCTTCCTTTTACATCCCTTAGTATAATGGTAGTGCATATCTGCATCTCTGCATGCATATAGAAATAAACATACATGTGCTTGTGTATGTCTGTAGACACATCATGTATTTATGTATTAAAGTTAAGAAAGAGCATTAGTGGATCTAAGTAGGAAAAAAAAGTCTCAGTTACTTAAGGTTTTGCTACCTCTGAACATAAAGGTACAAATGAGACTCAGTCAGTTTACCTTTTGCTGATGACATTTTGCCTTGAGGGATAGAGGATGCAAAGTAGCAGCTCAAATTATTGAAAAGTGATAATGAAGAATTTTTCAGTCTAAGTCTTTTGAAAGTCAGTTCCAGTTTTGTGACTTCAGAAGTATTGAGTGCTTCTCTTCTTGGGGCCTTCTACCTCTGCCTAGCTCTGGAGTGAGGATACCCTTGTCATCAGAGGATGCCTGTTCTTTAAGGGTTTCACTATTTATTCCTTTATTCCTTTCTTCCATACTCACAGTGCTTGGGAAATTTTGGACCATGCCCTTTGTATATAATTGGAGTAAATAAACATGTAAAATTATAGAAAAAGACAGTAAAATGGTATCTTTAATCTTTTTCTGTCAACTCTTTTGGTTCAAATATTGCCTCTTCTGTTTTTCCCTCTCTTTTTACCAAGCCCTCTCCTTTTTCCATATTGAATGGTGAAAATATTTTTTGTTTTTTTCCAGTCCTACTCTTTAAAAAGCTGGTTTTCTTTTCCATTCATCCTTTTTTTTTTTGTCTGTCACACAACACAAGTTTATACTTACTACTTGTTCTGAAAGATGGGCCTTGGGTAAAGAGATAAATTCCTCATGAATGCAATTAGTAATAGTTTGTATACCTTGCCTTCAACATTTGTTTTCACAGGTCACCCGGTCTGGCTGTGTCTGCTCTTGGTTAGAGGGTTTGTGGAAAACCCTGAATAGCTTTGTCTGACAGAAAAAAAATAATGATTTATAGCTTTGTCCACAAGGAGGAAACAGAGAGAAAAAAGGAGAAAGTATGAGACATCAAAGATTATTTTAGATGTCTTGTGTGCTGCCAATATCATTCTGTGTAATGTTCATTTCACAATTCATTACCACAAGTTCAGGAATTCACAGGTGTTTACAATACTAAAAATGAGCCAGCACCAGCTTTGGAGTGTATTGACAGAGCTTTAGAGCTGTGGGGAGGGAATATCTTTTTGCTCTATAGATTTGTTCCAGTAGGAACCTGGCAAATGCTGGAAGAAGGATTGATGGTTCCATGTTAACTGCTTTTAAGTGCTGCTACTCTGATGTGTTACACTGCCGACTTACATTTACTTTTCACCATATTTGTTGTTCCTTGGCAGAAAAAAATTACTTGTTGAATAATTAACCCACTGTATATCCTGCTATTGTGTTCTCACTGTTGAAATAATGACTATTGTTTGTTATAAGGAAGCTTAGAAATTTTAAAAATGTTTCAGACCCATCTGTAATAATAGGAATGATACAGCTGAAGCCTTGTCACACAGGACCTCCTCCTTTTCACAGTCTGAGTGTTTGCTGGAGGGCATAATGTGATTGTTGATGGCAGTACTGTCAGTGACTGGCACACAAAAACTAATATAGCTTTTTGATACCAATAAACATTCATTAGGGTCTTGAAAGATGGAGATGATCAGAACCTTGAAATCACAGCTCAAATGGGAGATATTGACTAAATGAGACCTTGGGTGAGAAATGTGGTTGATTTTTCTAGAAGGCAAGATATCCTATGAAGACAGATAAAAGCTTTTGCTGGTGCAAAATGGCTGGCACACAACTGGCATGATAACAACTCGGGTCAATTAGCACTTTTTGAGGGATGGCTGGGCAAGGGTTGGGAGACTTTATGCAACAGGGACCATTTTCAAAACCAATATGCATGAGGCTGAATGAATTGCTTCTCTCCCCTCAGGACAGGCTGAGTTTCTCAAACAATGATAATCTCTTAATCACTACCTTAGTGGAGTAAAACACAACACACCTCAAAAGCAAGGACCATCAGTTTCACACTGCTAACAGGCCACTTTGAAGGGTTGTAAATTAACCCTTCAAATATCTCAGACCTTTGAGCTTAAGAAAACGGCAGGAACAAGAACCATGTTTCTGAAGTGCAAGGTTCTATTCGCATGGACTTGGAGGACACCCAGAACTTAGCAGTGTGCAGAATGACTGTAGCTTTCTGGGCTCTTTTATTTAGCTGTGGTGAGTGGTCTTGGAGACTTGCTCTATGTCTATGCCAAAATGTTTATTGAAATGCCCAACTCTTTGGTAGATTTCTTTCTTATCTTCTCTTGCTGTCTGGCACGTGGGTAATTACACTATTTTATTACTATTCTTTTAATTTCATTTGTTATATACTTATTTATGCAGCCCTAGGTAATCCTTAGGAGCAAGCATCCTTGAAAATTTCATTTCACTAGCAAGATACATAAGAACAGATTTTTATATTCCTCCTTTTTCCGCCTACATATTCCTTACTCTATTCCCAGCGAACATAATGCTGACATTTTAACTATGGTATCCTCTTTATCACTTTCCTCTTTGTATGCTGGCAGTACTTTGCATACCAACATCACATATGCTAGAAGTTCCTTCTCTGTTTCTGGAGAAAAGACATTATCATACCTCAAAAATTGTCACTCTACACCCCTAATTATCTTTAGCCTCTTGCTGAACATTAAACATTTCTCCTCAACAGCACTTTTCTTCCTAGAATGAGAGATCAGACTGGTAGCTTTTAGACTTGGCCTTGCAGCTTAGAAAATGTCATTACCAGTGCTTTAAGACACAAATAAAAAAGTCCTTTCGTGTGGAAGAATATTTCCTGACTACTATACCCTCATTTGCCAATATGTGATACTTGGGAACTGAGCTGCATTACCATACCTATAAAAAGAGCAATCATAGCAGTGCAAGCAGCCTTTACTGCCAATATGTCTTAGTAACCTTTTATATTATAGCAGTGTTGTTACTGCCACAATAGGTTAGGGTATGTCACCATTTCTATTATGCTTGAAACCACATTTTTCAGAGCTCTATAACTTTCATACTGTGATAAACACTGAACTGAATCTTTACATGTGGCTTGTCAGATTAAATAGATGAAGACATAGTGGCTGGATCATAGGTGGTATACTGCAACAAAATGGTAAAAAAAAAGAGCAAGTAGATTTCTCTAATTTTTGACAGGATTAAATTTAGACATTAATAAAAGAGAACAAAAAATCTACTTCAAAATTAGGCTCTGTAGTTTTGATCTTGAAAAGATTACTCTGTTATCTGAGCGCAATGGAACTAAAAGTCAAGAGGTCCTAAGACCAAGGATGGTATTACATTTTTACCACTTCTCTAGATTAAACAAGGAAGTTATTCTCTGCTGGGGAATACTCCTTGCAAGAGCTGGCAGAACAACACGTTCAGAGCGTGGGCGGGTTGTTCTGAGAGATGTCTGCAATTCTGACTAGAATGCTAACAGGCACACTGTCAGAGAAATGGAAAAGCTGCATATCCAATGAAATAATGTTAATGAGCTCTTTTAAGAGGGTCATGACATTCCTCTTTCCCATGGGTACCTCTATGCAGTTTTCTGTGCAGTGCATGAACTGATACAATAAGCCAAGATTACAAATGTGTAGCCCTCCTCATCAAAGATGACAAAGCAAGTGCTTCCAGCTAAAATATTATTTTTAATTCACAAATCCAGGCAATATTTGGAGAAGTGAAAAGAAAAGACACTTAAACAGGGCTATCCGTTTGTAGCAGCATACTTGGATATCATGTTACCAGGGCAAGTTATCCATGGGGTGCCCCCACCCAGGGGAAGCAAAGATTTGGTTCCAGATAAGTATTGTTAAAGTAAGAGGCATGGCTTTGAGTCCTGGGAAGAGTGGACTCCACCCCTCTGCCTTAGAGTATGTGTCCTCTAATGGTAAAACTTCACCCTCCCTCTATAAACCCCACCACCCTGCCCCTG
>VWYI01034628.1:0-81455 GCA_013399455.1 Anthoscopus minutus
TTCCAGGACAAGGTGAAGCTGTTCATTGAGAACAGCCATATGAACTTCATACCTGTCTGGGCTGTGGGCACTGGCACCACAATTGTCACTGACAAACCGTTTACTCCAGAGCTCAAGCTGGGACCCTGTTTCAGGAAGGAGACATCTCAGTTCCTGCTTCTCCTGTGGGCTCAGCAAAGAGCAGCTTTGGTCCTTCAGACTAGATGATCTTCAGTGTACAAAGTCCTGGCACTGTTTATCTGAAGCCAGAGATTCCCTCAGAAACATGTGATGGTCATTTGAAAGTTGTTAGATACCTCAAAAGCCACTGAAATGGAAACCAGTTGCTAAATTATTACTGAATTGTCTTTAGTTCTAATACATTTATTTCCTCACTTTATCAAGTAACAATTGGAGGAAAACACCAGGTCCCAGCAGCGTTTGGCTGGAAAATGTTCCATTACCAGTATAACCATATTTCTTTTCGCAGTAACATTGCTTGCTTTTCTGTTCCCCATGGAGCATCATCTCACAACAGTAGCAGTAGCTTCTTGGCAGCTCCTCAGCTAAATGAATGGTGCTGTTTTATTTCCCCTCTGCCTGGGAGGCTGGGAGGAGCAGCAGAATTTGTCTTTGCCCTGTATCCTCCTTGGTTTGTTCTTCCAGCTGCCCAGCCAAGCTGTGCTTTATCAGATCAAACCTTAGTGTCTCTTTCCTCTTTTCTTCTGCCTGCTGCCTCGCTCTCTCTTCCACAGCAGAAACCCAAAGCAAAGCCAGGATGGCTGCACGACCAGCTCCAAAAGGAAGAGGAAAAGCTCACTGAGGTTGGGCAGGATGCACAGAGACTGTTAAGTGAGCTCAAAGGAGGGGTTTCACCACCTGTGTCTGAAATCAGAAGTATAGGGAGAAAGTGGAGCCTTTTCGAAGTGCTCTTTGCTTTGTGCTGGAGAGTTCCTGGGGTGAGAACTGTCTTCTTGAGGTGCCTGTTCTTTTCCCTTAATGCAAAAAGGGTCTACAGTTTTCTCAACACCTAAATTTTTGGGTAGAAAGAGTATGTTAATCCTATTTCAGGTGTTTAAGATCGATTTTAGGGGGTTAAATATATACCAACCAGCCATCCACATATGTAAGGACATTGCAGGGATCTGGACCCTACTCCAGCATGTCTGTGCTCTGTGCTGCTACAAAGTGGTAACACAAGAGAGTAGACAATGCCAGTCTGCTTGGTGTCAACGTGCTCTGCCTCTTCCCATCTGTGCCCACCTGTTTGGTTTAGGGCTGTTGCCAGGGCTGTTAGCTGCAGAGCTATTACTACTGGGTGAGCTGAGGTGGGACCCAGGGAACAATGGGTATTCCCAGAGTCACAAATTCTGCACCTACCTAGAGCTTCTCCAGGCTTTCATCCATCGCTGTCTCCAACATCAACCATTTTAAACTAAGCTGGTACACATCTGTTCTTAACAGTTTTCCAGAGCAACTTTCTTCCATACCAGCACTTCTGCTGCCACATTTTCTGTGCCTTTCAAAAAATCAGTAACTGCTTCAGGAACAATTTGTTTCCTGGTCATGCTCAGATTTATTGAGAGTAAAATAACAGCTCCAGACAGCCTGCAGTTAGGGTTTCTTTACATGAAGGAATCCATTTCCATTGAACATTCATTTTGTTTTCTCTCTAGCTGGAGTTATTAATCTCTTGTCACTCCATCCCCTCAGTAGCCAGACTTGTCTTGCTGCTGTCTTCATACTGGGGAAACTTCTGTTGATTCTGTGTTTCATTTCTCTTGGTAAAACACAAACCTAGCTGCACTGTTCTGGCAAAGGGTGACATATTGGGAGTACTAGGGTTGTATGCTCTTTAAGAGCTATGGGAATGGGGGGTGCCCTGGCAAAGGCCCCATCAGTGGTGATCACATCACCAGACAACTCTCTATACCCTGCTGTCCTTCCCTCTGCCTGCAGCCACCTCAGTATCTGATACAGTGAGACCTGCAGGAAGCACCTTGGAAAAACCCTGAGTGTTAAGCAGCTGGTGATGCTCTGAGATGAGGCACCAACTGAGAAGATGCTTTTCATGAAGACTTTCCCTGGCTCTATGCAAACAGAGCAGCTGCTGGATCGTGATAGACTCTGGGGCAGACAAGACCTGGCTGTGGCTTTAGCTTTGAGCTTGGGCAGCCTTTTGGGTGGAAGTTTTATTGCAGAGTGTGCAGTCAGGGAACTTCACCAGAGAACTGAAACTGAGTGACCATATAGAAATAGCAGCTCCCATGACACTTTTCATCTCTGCTTCTCTTCTAGTTTCACTCTCTTCTTCTACCAGTTCCAAGGGGCAAACAGAGGACTACACATCCATCAGCTTATTGGACCACAGAAGGTTTCAACATATTTCAGCAGCATCATTGTCCCCCTGCCCTCAGTGGTATCAAGAGTAAAGATGCTTCCCAGAGCCCCAGACCTCGCAGCCCCGTGTTTAAGCTGTGGCCACTGCAGGTGGACCTGAGGCCAGGCCAGACTGTGGAGATGGTGCTGGAAGGCTGCTCCAGCACTGCCCAGGTGAGGGCCCTGTCATGGCTGAGCCTTCCCCATCAGATCCCCTACACCGGGGCTTCTTCTGCAGCCCCTAGACATTTGCCTGGGAAAAGGAGCAAGTCACTTCAAGAAACTGTTTTAAGGCCACAGGTTTCCATGGCAGCACCAGTTGCTTTCCTTGCTGGCCACCATCGGTTGCTAAGGTTCTTTTGTGTTACCATAGCTACCAAAACACAGTGCTGATCCCAAAATACAGGCTGACAGAAATACTGCTTCTTCAGGGCAAACAGGAGGTTACCAGTGTTGTGTGCTGAGGCAGAAAGGAAGGGCAGAGAAAGTAAGTTACACTTAGACTAGAAGCCAGGCAGGAAGTAAATTAAGCAAATCCCAAATGCTTTATTCAGAAGAAGCAAGGAGTAAAACAAAAGCCCTGTGAAGGGTGGGAGTGTCTGGGAGCAGCATTGTTTTTTGTCTGAAGACAAACATGGGCAGAGGACTGGTTTAGCCGTGATCCTGGAGGAGGAAAACACAGTGTGCCAACTCTAATGATCAATATGATGTCCATCCACGTGGGAAACTGTTCCCCAGAAATCATTATAATTGACAACTTGACTTTTGCCAATATTTCCATAACCACTCACCCCAGTCTCTCAGCCAGCCCTGGTGTCCCAAGGGCAGCCAAGTTTTGCAGCATCCTTAGAAACCAGCTCAGGATGTAGCAGGGTCGTGGGTGTTTTTCTCTCTGTGCCTTTCTTCCCACAGGAAATGCAACTCTACAGAGAAAATGCCAACTAACCCTGGTGTGCATTCCCTGGCTTCAGGACCGCTGGGCACATATGTGGAAGTGATTGTGAAATGTGTGTGCATGAAGCTCCTGCTTATACTGGTATCCTGAGAAAGGGTTTCCTCAGTGGTAGCACAAGGAAAACTTGCTTAATTGCCTGCAGTGGGACTGTCCCTGTGCAGTTCGGAGCCCAAAGGTTTTGCTAGAGAGGGAAATAGAATGATCAGGGCACTGGTGAGGCTGTCTTGCCTGGAAATCCTAAATGGCATCTGAGAGTTAAGCAGGGTATTTTCCTGTGAAGTGCAAGTTCTTGAGGAGGTTTCTTTTAAAACCACCCCTAGAAGGCCACAGGGCATCCTAAGGGAAAACTGGTTCCTTCCTTACTTGAAGGCAGGCTGGCTATTTGGATTGTTTAGGTTTTCACATGGATTCTTTCCCCTCCACTTTCAAGAGAGAGTCTGCTGGCACTGACCCTTCTATCACCCATTTCCCTTTATATGGTTTTTTTTTTCTTTTTTCTTCTTTTTTTTTAATTGGTTCCTACAAATTTCTGCAAGCATTATGCTTAGAAGATTACCTCATTTTACAGAAACAAGGAAATCATGACTGCTGACTTGATCACACAGAAACTGTTTCATGTAAGTCCTTTGTCCTTAGAAAGCCCCAGCTCAGCTGTTGCACATCTCAATAACTTCCAGTTGGCTACCTAATGTTGCCCTGTCTTCATAGTCATTTAGACAGGATAAACTATCATCCTCATTTTTCTGCTTTGCTTTAACAGCTACTGCCTCCCAGATCATCTCATGCCAAACACTCTGCCTAAGGGAACTGAAAGCATTAGAGTGAACAGAAGTCTTGTCTCTTCCCAGAGAAGAAGCAGCTGTCAGAAAGGTCCCCCCAATGCTTCACAGGGTCAGTTATCTTGTCTGGGCATCAAGAGAGGGAAGCCTTGAAAGTGCACTGGTGGTTCTGCACTTTTTATGGAGTGAGGGTCACTGTAACAAAAGCATGGGAGAAGCCAGGCATGCAAATCCAAGCAGGATTCACACTGAAAATATTACTGATGTGTCTGTATGTGCTTTTGGGGTTTAAAAATGTGAAATGCTTTAGAAGGGTAGGAGATCTATGGCTGCTTGAGATTGTTTTTCCTTGTCTCCTGTTTCTGTAGCAATCTGGTGCTGTCCTGGCTTTTCAGTCTCTACAGTCTCTGTGGACTGGCAGCCCCTCACTGCAGGTTCCAAGGTGAGCATCTGTGGGCTCACTCGGTGGGGTGTGAAAAAGAAGGATGTGGTGGTGCATTTCTGTTGGGAGGTCCTCGAGTTGAGAAGTTTATTTTGTAACGTCAGCAGTGGATTGGCCTGAGCTGCATCAGCAGAGCTGCTGAAGGGATCAAAGTCTCACCTGAACTGGGAACGTCCATCCTGGCTCTAAGACATGAGGAGAAGGGAGGAGGAAAACAGACTGGGGCAAGCCATGCAGTAAAGGTGTCTCCTGGAAAGCATCCCAGCTCTCCAGGAGCCATCCCTCTGTACTGCTGCTGGGCACAGAAACGTGAGCCTGAGAGAATCTTAGACCATGGTGCCTGTAGTCAGATCCTCACTGAGAAGCCCACACTGGGGTCACACTTTGAACGTTTTCTGTTTCCTGCTGTCAGACCTTGGGACTTGATCACACAGGTGATTAATGCTCTTTGTCTCCTTGCAGCCCATGATGCTGGATGTAGGAGAGGAACTTGATCTCTGCATCCAGTTTAACCCAGCTTATGAGAAGGATTTGAACAGCCGGGTGGCAGAGAGGGTTCTCAGGATGAGCTTCATGGAGCATCCTCATGAGGAGCACATCACTGTTAGGGGAGAAGTCTACTTCCCCAATCTCCAGCTCCAGACCAAGGCCGTGGACTTTGGCTGCATCGTCAGTGACACTGAACAAGTGCTGCATGTGGAGATGAGCAACTGCAGCCCAATTCCTGCCCAGTACCACTGGTCATTCCTGAGGGACAGCCAGGTGAACACCATAAGGTGAGTGCATCTTTGTGCTCTGCTTAAAGCTCTTCTGCCTGGTGTCCTGTTTGTACTTTGCAAAGACCAAGGCCGTTTGCCAAAGTGTTTCTGAGTTTTCCTTGTGGAAGTAACACTGACCAGCTGTGATCAGGCCAGAAGCTCAGGGCATAGGTGATCTCCACGAGTTTAATGCTGTTGTAACATCCATACTGGTTCCCCTGGGAAGGAAAGCCGATTTTTCAGACATCTGTGGCCTGGGGCAAAGACCACCTCTGTGAAAGGAATTTGGCCTATTCAACCACACTCACCTTCACAGAGCAGCTCTCTGGTGTTTGACAGAAATCAGCAGGTTCTGCAGCTTTAGGGATGGCTGCAGCTGTTGGGGGGAGCACCCATCTCAACACTCCTAGAAGGAGGGTCATCCAGGGCTGGGCTGTGCATCCCAAGCCCAAGAGCAATCTTGCACTGGGGCACATGTATAAATGCATTTTGGGCATTTCTGCTGTGACCTCTCTGCAGAGTGCAGAAGTTGGAGCTGGGCAGTTTTCATGACAGAAGCAAACTGGTTTTCTATAGTGCCCCAGGAAACCAAGCCAATTTAACCACTGGGAATCAAAGTGCTGCTGTTACAAAGAACAGAGTTCATCCAGAAAAAATTTTGTTAAGCAGACATAGCTTTTTGGGAGCTTTAAATCAACTATGGCTCTGAGGAGGGCTTAGGAGAGAAGCACTGGGGCAGCTCATTTCCAGCTGAGTATTATCAAATCCCAACAAATTATTTTGTGTGGCCCTTCTTGATGCACAGCATCTTCATAAGCAGACCCTGGAATGCAGAGAAAAGTTGCCAACATGGGGTGGAGGGAGGTGGAGAAGAAGGAGCCTGGCTGTTATCTCTACTTAGAGGTCCCTGCTATCTTCTGCCAAATTAGATTAGGGTTTAATTACAACCTAAAGGGGAAATCTAATTTTGATGCTAGAACAATGCATATATTTTACAATAACAGAGAAAGAAGCACATTCCAGTGAGGTCCGCGAGGAATTAATTTCCTCTGGGGCCACTTGTTGGCCGCTTGCCTGTTTCTCTGTATTCCCATATTTTTAGAACCAATTTAGGTTTTTGGAAATGGGAATGCTGAATCAGTGTTCGGCTTTTAATCACCCCATCTCCCCCTCAATTGGCTCGGCTGGACCTGAGCCTGCAGGCACTTGCTCCTCCTGATGCTGAGTCACCTGAGCCTGCGGAGCTGGTGGCAGCTGAGGGTCCCAAGCATCTGGCAGGAGAGCAGCCTCTGCTCCAAAGGGTTTGGCATGGGCCCATTGCTGGCTCTTTCCTGCTGGGGATGCTATGACAGCTCCCTGGTCTGCTCTGCATGTTAATTAAGCAGTAATATATTTTCTCTGGGTCCCTCAGCAGCTACCATGTGATTGTGCATGGCAGAGCTGCAAATGAAGATGGTCTCCAAGCTATTAACACCTCAAATTGCTCATCAAGAGCCCGGCAGAAGGGCAGCATGTCAGATATTATTTCTGGTCCACATTAAGCACTGTTGGTATTCCAAGTGATCAGAATAAACTAATTCCGTCTGACACCGAGGGAATCAGGTATCAAGACTCAGGAAGGTGAGATCAGTAGAACTGAAGCATCCACACATCTAACCTTGCTGCAGCCCATCAGCAGAGCCTTCCAGCATCCATCAGACACACACATTTATTTTGGTCAGGGGAGAAAAATATTTTTCTGCTGGACAGGACTCTTGTGTGCTTAGATTTTTTGTTTCTTCCAGCAGTTCATGCCATTGTTTCCTCTTCAGTCTCTATTCCCTGGTGCTGCTTTGAGCAGAGCAGTGGTAGAAACCACAGAGTCCAGCTGTGGCTGTGGGGTTGCACATGCCCAACCCATGCCAATCCATGCCCATTTTCTGATGCTGTGGAGCCATGACTCTCCTGTGGTTACTCTTTGTCTGCACCTACAGGGCTAGAGACTGAGAACAGGTTTTCTTCACCCCTTCGATCTTTGATAGCTCAAAGCTGAGTTAAGCCTTAGCAACAAGAGGTTTTCTGTAAGCATTGGAATGGATCTTCAGAGTCTCCCCACAGGAGATACTAAATCTGGAGTCCAATTCAAAAATTTTTCCCTCTTTTTTACCTTCAAGGTTTCTTCTTGAAAGACTAATTTGTTCCCTTTCTAAGGGCAGTAACTAGTTCCTCAGCTTTCTTTGGGTTTTCTGTCAAAAGGAAGACATTCAATACAAGGTATATACAAGGATATTCTTAGAGACCTGTGACAAAGGCTCCAAAAGGCTCATCCCCAAATGTAGCTTTTCTCTGGAGCTTTCATCCTTTGTTCAGGACCCGTGCCTTGTCATTTGCATTGATCACTGCTGTTCCTACATCACCTCCTTGTCCCCTCTGTGGAAGATGTGTTCCCTCCCTGGGACACAGCTAACAGGCACTGAGCAGTCCATATGCGAGGATGGGTTACCAGGGAGCTCTGCACCTCTGTGGCACATGTCAAACCACCTTCATATGTTGATCTGACATCTCTGGACAGTGGAAACATCTTGGCTACAGATCCAGGGTAATGAATTGTGAGTTGATTCTTTGGGGAAAGGATTTGTTGAGCTAAACATGTAGAAAATTATTCTCTCCATTCAGGATTTTCTTGGCCAAAATTTGTTTTGAACAGGAGCCTTTCTCCTCCCAAGTGGTTCTTCCTACAGCATTAGTGATTTCTCCTGTCTCTGTCATCTCTCATTGCATGTCCCCAGGCAGGTGTCACTGCAAGGACCCTGTGAGCCAGATCCCAGCCTTGGTGCTGACCAAAAAAACCCAATTCTGTGTTATAGTTGATGGGATTTTGCTTTGTTGTTTTTATAACGAGGAAGAAATGGAAAATGCAGACGGTGAAAAAGAGTGCAAGGCAGAAATCTGACAGCAGTGCTCTGTCAGCCACTCGCGGGGAGAGGCAGGGACATTGGGAACATCCATCAGAAATGCATTCATCCCCCTTGCCCCTGGTGCTGGGGAGTCTCCAATGAGTGACAGTAGTACACACCTGCTTCTTTCCCCTGGTGCTCTCAGCTCCTTAGAGCTCTGTGTTTTGGGCTTTGGTAGCCCCAAAGGTGCTATTTCCCTGCTTAAATCCCCTGGGTAACTTAGAAAAGCAGGGCTGAGTTGTGAGGGAAAGACACTTCTGATGTGTCCCTCAGCTGCAGGAGGTTTGGCAGCAGCAGAGCAGTGGTTTGCATGGTGTAACAGAGAAGTTGTTTCCTATTTCTCAGAGTTGGAGGCTCTGAGTGCTGGTGCTGGGTGGCTGGGCAGGGATCACCTCTGGGGTGGCCATGTGACTGCCATGAACAGCTGCAGGGTCTCTCTACTCATAGGCAGAGGCACTGGGGAGCTGAAGCAAGGGAGACTTGGAAATTTGCTACTTGCTTCATTCAGACAGAATGAAAAGCAACTAAGATGCTCACCAAGGAGAGGTTTACCAGTGAGTATTGTTACCAAGTCTGTAGTAGAGACACAAAGCTGGACATGAGATAAGGGAGAGTGATGATTTGTCAGGACAAAGATGGGTGGTGATCATTTCCTATTTTCAACGTGGAAATTATCTTAATTTTCAATGGACTTTTCTACCTTTAGCATAGTGATAGTCACCATGCACCTTCCATCTCTCTGCCTCTTCCAGCATGATGCTGCTTCTTTCACAGCTCTCTGGCTAGAAAGTCAGCCAGCTTGCCTCCAGGCCTGGGCAGGGCACCTTTTGGTTGGTTTGAGGCAGCTTCTTCTGCCTCAGGGCTTCTACCCACTGTCACACACCTGGAGGACTTTGACTCCAGACATTGCAACGTAAGTTGGAGTCCAGAAGAGCTCCACAGAAGTCACTGTAACTCTTACACTTGGGTTTGGGGAGCATCAGCCGTCTCCTTTGCATGAGAGTGACAGAACCTCAGAGCTGTCATTCCTCACTAGATTGGGTTTTGGAGGGGTGAACTGAGAGTACAGGAGGTGAAGGAGGAAAAAGCACTGCACATCCCAAGTGCTGGCAGGAGGTTAACTATGTCCCTGGCTTTGTACTTGGCCATCAGGACCAAGTCTGGGAGATGTTAATGTGTCATCCATGCCCGGATCAAGCTGGGGGGGGGGTTGGGTGGGGATTGTCTTTTGGTTTTGGAGCCAGTCAGCAAATGCTAGCTGGAAGGTGACTTCTTCTTGCTCTGCCAGCACTGTTCAGCTGAAAATCTGGGGAGCAGCCAGCTTCTGCCCTTGCTTTCTGCACATCTTCATTAGCCAAGGCTCACAGTGGGAGCCCAAGGTACACAAGCTCTGCAAAGGGCATCCCTCTCCCTATCCAAGGCATTCTGCCAGTGCTGCCTGGATGGCTCCTGCATGGAGCCTCCCTCCCTCTGGGAAGGAGGTGCAGGGGGCTCAAGGCTTGTTTCTACAGAGCTTGTTTTGAAACAAAACATTGATGTTTCTTTTTGATTTGTTGGTGGGAACAGCGCTTACTGCATGTGTCAGTGATGGGTAACGTGACATAATCTCACAGACCTCGTTTCTCTTAATTTTTCCATCTTTTCTTACCCTTCATTCTTTTCTTACTTCCTGCAAGCTGTGCATCAAACAGCTTTTCCAAGAGAAAATCCTTCTGAACCCTTGTCACAGCTCTGCCAAAAAGTACCATTTCTAGCATGGCTGTGCTCTTTTCTGGTGCCTCCCTGTCTTCAGAGGGTAACTGAGCAGTCTTTAAACTCTTAGAAGGAGAGGCTCAAGCTGTTTCTGGTAAATTTGAACCCAGCTGCCAAATCTTCACGGTTTTTTTGGTGTAAGTCTGCACTGGGGATTTTTGTGCTGATTCCTTCTAGCCCAAGGTGGTTCCTAGACAGGGAACACAACCTAAAACTAAATCTCATGACAAGGAGATGTGTCACCACTCATCTGTATGCCCTGACTGGGACAGGGAGGCAACCAGGAACAGAGCAAGGAGAGGCTTCAGCTTCCAGGGAGATAGAATGGGGTTCAGCAAAGAGCAGGGCAGCCATAGAAATGCCCATCCTAGAATTAGTGGTGGGGGATAGAGCAAGAATTGATTTACTCTCCACTCTGTGCTTAATGTAGCAGAGGGAGGTAGGAGTTCCGTGGGGTCGGGCACCCCAGGAGTCCTCTGGGCCCAGCTGCCATGCCATGCATTTTCAACAGTGCCTGACTCAAAGCTGTCTTTTCAGTGGCTCTGCCCTCAGGAGAGTCATCCTTCTCCTCCACAGGAAACCTTTCCAGCTGGGAGCTTGCTTTGCATGTTCCCCCTCACTGGTAACTGTCACCACCCACTTGTCCCCAGTGTCACTTGGACCAGGTCAGTCCTGTCTGGTCATCTCTTTTCCCATCTCCTGGAGCTCTGTGGGACCATTAGACCGTGAGCACATCCTGGGAGTATGCCTGCCTCACTCTAGGTAAAGCAGGGAGGAATTCTGATGTACCATGTGAGTGGCCCTTAACAGTAACTCAGCAGCAACATTAACTCGGCTTTTACATGGAGTAAAAGCCCTCCACACCTTTAATCTGATTTCTGCCAGGGTGAGGATGCCTGCACTTTCTGGGCAGGAGATGGATGGCAATGCTGGCATACTCAGCAGGGTGGAGCTTCAGTGTCTGATTTATTCTGGGATTCGACCCTAGGAAGTATATTAAACTGGAGCTTTTTTTGGTTTGCTTTTCATTTTGTGCTCATTATCATTGCAGCTTTACCTTTTCCTTCCGTGCCCCGTGGTGACCTGCTGCAGAATCCCATTTGGAGGGCTGGGCTGGGGCTTTGCTGCCTGCCTAGGATGTGCCACATCAGCGCAGGTCGGTGGAGACACCTTCTGGGGTTCAGCAGAAGTGGTTTAGACAAGCGGGAATGTTTCCTCCTAGGTGAGAACTTCAGGATGTGCTCCATCATTTCATCTCTGTCCATTTCTCACCCTGCTTTTGGCCTCATGGAAGGCCAGCAATGATGGCAGGCAGGGAACCCACCAGCCATGCTGTGAGCTTGTCCTCAAGAGTCCAGCTTCTGAGATACAGCTTCCCTCTCCTGCAGCCTTTGCCCTAAGAAGAGGACTGATTGAGAATCTCTCTTTCCATGGCTGGAAGCCTTCTGCTTGCCTGTCAGATCCAGCCAGGAGCAGCCTGCTGCTCTCAGGTGGTTATGCTCCACCACTGCTTCCTACTTGCAGCCATGCTCTTTGTGTTTTCAAGCTCTGAGCACTTGCCCCCATGAAGACATCTTAAAATGGTGAATATCCAGATCCTGGCCACAGAGACAGTTAGAACACATCTCTCCTCCTTTGCTCTCTATTACAGGAGTCAATAATCATCTGATGCAAAGCTGATTTTTGAAGTAGCTGCTTAGATTGTAGTTGTGCAGATTTCTTTAAATAGCACCCTCAAATTACACCTGTCGGGGCTTGTTTAATTTTAAACAAAGACTACAAATTGTATTTATGTTAGAGCTACTGATTTGTTCAGAAGGACCTTTGGCTCGAGTCTGATGGAGAAGCATTTTTCTATCTCGTAGAGAATCAGGAGCTCACTTGATGCTTATAAATCCCCTGGCTACTGTGCAAAGCATGAGGAAGGAGAAGATTTAATGGCTTATGTCATCTGTACAATCAGTGCAAGTCAGAATAACCACAGTGAGAGAATACTTCCAGGGTCATAACTTGTCAAGAGAGGGAAGTACAGCTGCCTAAGGATGATCTGTACAAGGACCTGCTGTGCTAGCCTGCAGTGCTCATTGTGGCTGGCTCTGGTCCAGCTCACCTTGGACCAAGTGGCTGAGGAACTTTAGCACTTCCACCCTGAAAAATTGGATGAGGTACATCCCGTAGGAATACTCTGGGAGAGGCATGAGCCATGTTGGATGAAGCCTGAGGGGCCTCAGACCGTTCTCTGACTTTTCTTCTTGAGAGTGATGGTACAGTTGTGGTCTGTGGTTTTCAGCAGGAGCTGAGGACTCGGAGTGAACTCAAAAATCAAGTCTTGCAAACATTCTTGAGCTGTCCCTGGCTTGTTCCAAAGTGCCCTTTTAATCTGCATCTAATTGCCTGGAGGAGAAATTCAAAGTGCATCATGTAAGGCCATTTAAATACCTCCTGGATGTGTGGTCTCTGGTGCTTTGTCCTGGGATCACCTGGAAAGAGTTGGTGCTTTGTTGGGAGGCTGGTTTTCACACAAGTGCCCTGGCTGTGCCTAATGGGTGGTTCCTGGGGATCACCAAAGATGCTCTGGCCGTGCTCTAGGAAAGCAGTATCTGCACTGTTGTGTGTCCAGGAATTGGCCATGATGATCCTTGTGGACCCTTTCCAAGTCAGGATGTTCCATCAGACTTTTGCATTTAATGTGGGAGTGGTGGCTTCTGGTGCATGTCCTTGGTGCTGGCAGGGACCTCAGGCACTACCACTACCTCTCCATCCTGATGTTGGTGGCTCTTACACAGCTTGAGCTGGCCGGGTCATGTCATTACATGTGACTCTTCACATGTGGTTTGCAGAAGCAGTGTCATTTCTATCTGCTTTATTTTGGGAGGTGGATGTGGGAAGTGGTGTAAAGCTGTGTCCTGAGTGGGCTCAGAAAACACCACACAAGCTGAGACATTGTTTTTTTAGTAGCATCTCAGAGGCTGGGACCAGCAGGTGTCATAGGGTTATCCTGGCACTCATAGGGAAGATTCCTACCTCCCTGGTGTCAATCAACCTGTGCTCCCATCTTAAATTCCCACATTGAATTCTGGAAGCATTTTGTCTTGTCTAAGGAGTGGCTGGTTTGGGTGAGAAGCAATGCAGAGGAGTTGACAGTTTGTTGTCAGTCCCTCCAGCTCCTGGTTGACCTGCTTCTTTTGGAAGGCTTAGTCTCAGCTCCACAATGCTGGTTGAAGCACTTTCACAGCCATTTGGCCCCTCTCTTTTGGGATGGGTCCTCTCTGCAGGTGGAGATGTTCTCTACTCCTCGACTTCCTCCCTGCATTCCCACCATTGGCCCGGAGTGTCTTCCTATGAAGCGCTAGACATCTCTGTTTCTGACCAGGTTTCTTTTAAAACCAGCCCTAGGAGGTCACAGCATATCCTGGAAACAAGTGGGACATCACAGCTTCCCTGGGCAGCCTGTGCCAGTGGCTCACCACCCTCACAGGGAAGAATTTTTTCTTAATATCTAAACCTACCCCCTTTCAGTTTGAAGCCTCCCCCCTAATTCTGTCACTTCATGTTCTTGTAAATAGTCTTATCCCATCTTTTCTGTTAATGCCATTCAGTTACTGGAAGGCTGCAATTAGGTCACCCCAAAGCCTTTTCTTTTCCAGGCTCAACAATCTCAGTTCTCTCAGCCTTTCTTCATGGGAGAGGTGCTTCATCCTTCTGATCAACTTAATGGCCTCCTCTGGACTTGCTCCAGAGGCGAAGAAATACTGGCTGTGTCACAGCATCGTGGGGAGAGAGCAAATAAATACACAGATAATGCAAGTGCTGTTCACCTGTGTGTTCATTTCTCCCACTGTGTAAGAGGCCTTCCATAGAAATCACTTTCCCGGGGTGAAGGTAAGTCTGGCTTGCATCCTGGCATTTAACAGAGTGGCTGACGGCCTAGGGCCCGTGTGCTGCGTGTTCTTGTGTTCAAACGAGCAAGGTGAGCCGCTTCTGAGGCAGGTGTGAGCTGACTGGAGGTTTTGCCCCGTGTCCGCGGTGCCCGGCCCTGCCCGGCCCTGCCCGGCCCTGCCCTCAGAGCCGGAGCGCTCCCAAAGCCAGGCTGGGCTGAGGGCGCGCCCGTGTGGCCGAGCGCCGCCACTGCAGCGCCGGCGGGTGGCCTTTCTGCGGGCGCGGCGCTTCCCCACCGCCCTCAGGGGCCAGGCACGGCCCTGCCCTGCCCTGCCCTGCCCTGCCCTGCCCTGCCCTGCCCAGCCCTGCCCTGCCCAGCTCTGCTGTGGAGGCAGAGTTCAGCTGCTGGGCCCGGGGCACGGCGTGCGCCGTCTGGGATTCCCGAGCGCAGCCCAGGCTTTGCCCAGCCCGCTTCTGTGCTGGGGCTGCAGGTGGGAGAGCGGGCCCCTGCAGCTGAGCCATCCTGAATGCTCTCCCCACCTTCCTGAGTCACTGTGTAAAGTAAGTGAGGGTGTTTTAAGACAGAGATTGTTTTTCAATCTGTAAGTATAACGTCTACTGCATTTCTTAGTTCGTGAATTTGTTTTTGAAGGTGTTGGTATTTTCTCACCTTTTCCATCACAGCCTCTTCTGAAAATGTTTCAGTGTATTTGTATCTCACAGTGACATCCACCACATATGCCTGGTTTTCTTTCACAAATACTAGGTCCTGTTCATGTAACTAATTGTTCTTATCTCTTGCATGTGGTTTCCAGAACACTGCCCAAACTTTCTTTGTTAACATTTTGCAGATGTAGTTGTAAATTTTCATTCTCGCAGTGAGATGTGGTTTCTCAGAACCAAGGTCTTGCTGTCTGTCCTGCAGAGACGGGAGGCTGGTCACACCAGCCTCACCACTGAATGCACCTTGGAGCAGCTCCATCTGTGCCTCTGAAACTGGAGTCAAACATTTTGTCACAAGTCTCAGAGTGCCTGTGAGATAAGTGAGCTGTGCAGAGGCGCTGCCAAAACACAGCTCCTGGGAGCTGATCCCAGCTCTACATGCACCTCTTGGCAGCACAGACAGAAGACCACCAGCTCCAGGTTCTTAATGCTCCAGATGAGTTTGCCTTCCAAGTGGCTAATGGAAGTGGGGCCTGTCCAAATGCTCAGCTCCTGCACCAGTCTCCACCAAAGAAAAATGCAGAGCATTCAGTGAGCAGGAGCAGTGCCTGAGCACTTCCGCAGTGCCTGCCCTACCTGCCCAATCCTTGCCTGCTTCTCGTTTGGTTTCAGCCTTATGCTGGAGTGCTCCCAAAGGAACGTTTCTGCTTTGCCATCATGCTCAAATAAGAAATGCATCTCTGCCTCCAAGGGGGAGACATTGATGGTTATCTTCTTGCAGCTGCTGGGACAGTTCTCTCTGTTATATCTGTCCACAAAAAGAGAAAAGGCTGTAGAGGAGACTGTTTCTTTTAGCACACATCGAGGAAAGCACCATGTGCTGGCTGCAGGAGGTAGCACTAGAAAACCACAGCCTAACAAACAGGTGAGGAAAAAGGATCTCAGTCAGGGGCACAGGGCACAGTATGTGTGCTCATCCTTGCTTTACTTTGATGCCTCTTGGTGCCTCCACATTAGAAGCCTGATGATGAACAGGCCACTTCAAGAGAGTTTTACACAAAATAAATTCAAAAGTGCTGGCAAAATAACAGTACACCAGGCACATGGGTTCTTTCCCTTCCTTTCTTGGGCTGCTTTCCCTGCGGGGAAGGCTTTTCTCTATAGAAAGGCTTTTGAAAAGATGATTTTAAAATAGATTAGCTTATCTCTTTTAGAAAAGTCACGAGACAGCCTTAGATTTCATGCATTAGCTCAAATTCTGAGAGAAGGAAATAGGGTCAATTCCCAAGGAGAATGCAGAACATAACAAATGACCCATCTCTCAGGTGGAAAACTGAATTTGGAATGAAAAGGTTAAAGGGGCAAACATAAATCCCAGCATATATATGAGCCTCGTTAAAGAACCTCTTCAGTTTTTAAACTATTTTGATTGAATGTTTCTGCGTTGTCAAAATACCCATAGCCCTCCAGAGCTCCCATGGAGAAAATAACTTAATTTCAAATGTCATTAAAAACAAAAAAAAAAGAGCAACATTAAAAATAGAAATACACCAGCAGTTACAACAACATTTTTAGGCAGACTTTATCCAGCAGTGAGGATGCAAGGTAATTACAGGAAATGCAATTCCCACTGTGATTTCTCTGCAGGTTCCCCTCCGACACAAACATAGTGGCAAGCCAAATCATAAAATCTGAGCAGTATTACAGATTGAAAGGTTGACACATACTGGGTTGCAAGGCAACATTTTGGTAGCTTGAGGGGGACTACAGGGGTAGCTTCTGAAAGAAGCTGCCAGAAGCTTCCCTGATGTCTGACAGAGCCAATGCCAAGTGGTTCCAAGATGAAACCACCACTGGCCGAGGCCAAGATTATGGTAATGCCACAGGAAGAGAAGTGGGGTGGCCAGGAAACAATCCAAAGACTTCTACTAGAAAGAGATTTCTCTGGAAGATATTTCAGTGACTAGAGACTGAAGAGGAAACAATGGCATGAACTGCTGGAAGAAACAAAAAATCTAAGCACACAAGAGTCCTGTCGAGCAGAAAAATATTTTTCTCCCCTGACCAAAATAAATGTGTGTGTCTGATGGATGCTGGAAGGCTCTGCTGATGGGCTGCAGCAAGGTTAGATGTGTGGATGCTTCAGTTCTACTGATCTCACCTTCCTGAGTCTTGATACCTGATTCCCTCGGTGTCAGACGGAATTAGTTTATTCTGATCACTTGGAATACCAACAGTGCTTAATGTGGACCAGAAATAATATCTGACATGCTGCCCTTCTGCCGGGCTCTTGATGAGCAATTTGAGGTGTTAATAGCTTGGAGACCATCTTCATTTGCAGCTCTGCCATGCACAATCACATGGTAGCTGCTGAGGGACCCAGAGAAAATATATTACTGCTTAATTAACATGCAGAGCAGACCAGGGAGCTGTCATAGCATCCCCAGCAGGAAAGAGCCAGCAATGGGCCCATGCCAAACCCTTTGGAGCAGAGGCTGCTCTCCTGCCAGATGCTTGGGACCCTCAGCTGCCACCAGCTCCGCAGGCTCAGGTGACTCAGCATCAGGAGGAGCAAGTGCCTGCAGGCTCAGGTCCAGCCGAGCCAATTGAGGGGGAGATGGGGTGATTAAAAGCCGAACACTGATTCAGCATTCCCATTTCCAAAAACCTAAATTGGTTCTAAAAATATGGGAATACAGAGAAACAGGCAAGCGGCCAACAAGTGGCCCCAGAGGAAATTAATTCCTCGCGGACCTCACTGGAATGTGCTTCTTTCTCTGTTATTGTAAAATATATGCATTGTTCTAGCATCAAAATTAGATTTCTCCTTTAGGTTGTAATTAAACCCTAATCTAATTTGGCAGAAGATAGCAGGGACCTCTAAGTAGAGATAACAGCCAGGCTCCTTCTTCTCCACCTCCCTCCACCCCATGTTGGCAACTTTGCATTCCAGGGTCTGCTTAGGAATATGCTGTGCATCAAGAAGGGCCATACAAAAGAACTTGTTGGTGTTTGACAAAACTTAGCTGGAAATGGTTCTGCAGGTAGGAGAGTGGTTCACTGTGGCTGAACAATTCTGAGTGCTCTCCCCATCCTTCCTGAGACACATTGCAAAGTAAGTGAGCGTGTTTTTAGACATGAGACTGTTTTTTAAATCTGTAAGCACGATGTCAGAGTGCTTAGCATGAGAAGATTTGGGAGGCAGTAGCTGCTGTTAGAGCAGAGAAGAAGAATGAGGATGATAGTTTAGCCTGTCTAAATGACTGTGAAGACACAGCAACATTACGTGGCCAGCTGGAAGTGTTTGAGATGTGCCACAGGTGAGCTGGGGCTTTCCTAGGACAACGGCTTAGATGAAGCAATTTATGTGCCAGCAAGTCAGCAGTCATGATTTCCTCGTTTCTGTAAAATGAGATGATCCTGGGTGATTCCCTGGGTTGTATTAAGCTATTTTATGCTAATGTAGTGATTGGAGAGCTTATCCAAGAGAAGCCCAGTTGCTCTGTGTAGCAGCACATGCAGTGGTAAGTTGCTGCTACCTTCTGCAAGCATCTCCACTAGGAAGCGTTCAGGTGGGCAAGCACACAGCTACACAGTCCTGCACAGCAGCCACGGATAGCGAGAGAAAGCTGATGAGCAAAAGGACGAGAAGGGTCTTTGTGTGGAGTCCAGTGGGGTTTATTACAACCACACACTAAAGGAGTCGAGGGACAAAGCCCTGACTTATGCTCAGTGTCCAGGAATATATAGAGATCTGAGGGGGTGGATCTAAGGGTTAAGGTCCAATAGGGACAGGACAAAGTGGTGCATAGGAGGGGCTAGGGAAAGGGAGAACCAATGGGATAACAGGGGCGGAGATTGCACCAACTGGGGCCCGTGGGGAAACAGGGAAGGGAGAACTTCCTAGGGGAAAAACATAAAAGGTAAAAAAGGGGAATGATAGCCAACAGGTTAACTGGGTATATAGAACTGGGATTCGTAAAAATGGCTGTGCAAAGAACTATGGGGGAAGCCTCCCTATATTTTCACATGGGGGAAAACTTTTTCTTTATTATATCTCAGATACTTCATTCCATGCCACTGCTGCTCTTGGCTCCAGAGCCTCCACAGCTCTGCCCTAGGACCTCTGTCTCTGACTGGGAAGACCTGGCCTTCCCCAACCCTTTAGTGGCTGAATTGGAATGAGGGAAGTCGGCTTTCTGCCCTAATAGGCAATTCCTTTTTTAATGTCCTTGGAAATAATCTTTACTGATGGTGGTTTTGATTTATTTTTGCCTTCTTGCTCTTGTACTGTTTTCATGCTGTGCTTCTGCTTGTTGCATATGTCTCATATCACTGCAGCCAGGGGATTTGCCATGTCTCATCTGGTGCCTCATTATTTACCTGCTGTACTGCATGATTCAATTAAATGAAATGATTTTAAAGTGTTATTCTGGAAGGCTCTGTCTCTTTGAAGAAGATTCCTCTTGTGAATGGCCCTAAATCAACTGGGAGGGAGAGGGGTGAGGGGGGGCTTTGTTGTAGGGTACAGAAGCACCTGCCAGGGAAAACACAGTGGGTGTTTTGGTGCATTGCTTGCCCAGTGGGAAATGGATTAGTGCCAGCTGAAATTATTTCTGTGCCTCTTCTGCAGCCACATAAAACTAAAGCCAAAAGCCTGACCTTCACTATCAGTGGAGAGGGGCATCTGCCTTGGGTGAGGGTCCTGTGCTTGAGCCTTTATAATGTAGAGGGGGACCCTGTGATGTGCTTCAGGAGGCACCTGCTGGTGATTCAGAGAAACTCTGATCCTTTGTAACGATGGCATCGTACCTGTCCATGTGAGGACCTGCTCAGGGAATGTTCTGGTCTGGGAACCAGTGCTTGTCCCATGAAGGAGAGGTCCCCGAAACTATGGCAGACCTGGGAACAGGTCTCAGAAATTATTTTTAAGCAAATGACTGACTTCTGCTCTCCAGGAAAGGAGAAATGTGATTTTATGACCAATCTGTCCTCTTCAGATAAATACAGCACAGGAAAGGTGGTGGGGATTTTCTGCCCGCTCAACTCACATTTTGTTCTCATGAGCATGTGTGATGTCCCGGTTTCATTAGATTGCATTTGATCCCTGCTTACTACATTTTCATTAAACTTGGTTGTGGTTTAATTACATTCTGCTCATTATTTTCAGTACTTTTTTTTTCTGTCTGATTTACTTGACCTTTGTGCTAAGTGCCATGTTCAAAGTGGGGAGATGTGCTGGGCTCCTCCTGCTGGACCAGTGGCACTGTGGTGGCAATCCACGTGCCATCCTCTATTCACACTTATGGCATTGTTCTCTGTGTTCCCTTTTCTCAGTTTATTTTGAGGACTTTTGTGGAGAATGTGAATTCATTAACCATGAAGTGCGATCATCCATAGAGCCAAGCAGCAGCCAAATGTTAGATGTGGTTTTCTTCCTTGGGCTTTCTGTTCCCCAGGCTTGTCTTACAGACTCTTTGCTGGGTTTCCTCCTAGCAAGTTGTAGGAAGCTTTTCTGTTGTTCTAGACATGGTAGGTTTAGTTCTGGGGGATTATCAGTGGACTCTCTGAGGTCTTTGCTGCATGTGGGAAGCTACCAGCCTGAACACAAGCAGCCCTTAAGCCGATAGCTTGCCAGCAGAAGCTGAAATCCCTCTTTGGCTCAGCTTTCCTTATGGCAGGAGCTGGCTGGAGACAAATAGAATGAGAATTGGGCGTCAGCCCTGCAGAAAAGGCTCCATGGTATGGGAAATGGCATCTTCTGTTCCTACTTTTCTGTATCAAACCTCAGATAAATCCACAGTGAGGTGCAGATTCCTGACACAGCTGCTCACCACATCTGTCCCTTTTGCTGTCACTCCTCCCCTGGCTAGCAATTCCTGTTTAGTCTGGACTCTCTGGTTCTCCCTAGGCACAGCACATCCATGCTGGATGTGCCAAGGACTTCTCAGGGACCTTGAAATTAGATGTCACAGTCACCTCAAAAAGGAACCCTGTGAAGTGTGAGGTGGCCAGATATGCTGTCACAAGCTGAAGTGTTGCAGCCTACACAAATGCCCCCATGCCTTGATGCTCGACCCTCACCTGCTGAGGAACATCAAGGCATTCGATCCAAGTATTTCACTGGCACTTGAGGGGAATTTTTAATAGGTATAATAGGGGACATTTACCAACATCTACCTGTGTGTCTGTGTGTGTGTGCATGTGTGACTTTAATTTAAACACGTTATAGATAATTGAGTGGCTGTTGCAGTTATAGCAAAGTCTGAATCACTTTGTAAATATTAAATTAATCAATGATTAAGTGCTGCTAAATCCTTTTAGACATAACCCTGTGACCAGGACGGGGATTGTGCCCCCTCATGCTGCCCGGGCGAAGGCGTCTGTCCCTAATGACGCTCCTGCTAATGACCACAGGTTAATGAGCTGGGGGTGCAGCGTGTCTCCGCGCCGCGCGGGGGCGCTGTGCGGCGGGGCGGGGTCACGTGTGCGCGCTTCCCGCTCGGGGTCACGTGTGCTCACCGCCCGGTCCGGGTCACGTGGCCGCCGGTGGCGGCGGCGGGGCCATGAACGCGGAGCGGGATCTGTCCCCGCTGACGCCCGGCGTGGTGCGGGCGCTCACCGACAAACTCTACGAGAAGAGGAAGGTGGCTGCCCTGGAGATAGAGAAGTGAGTGGCGGGAACCGCCGGGAAGGGGAAGAGCAGCGGGAATGAGGGCGGTGCCGGTGCGGGCGGCCCCGGTGCTGGGGTCCGGGAGCCCTGCCCGGCGCCCCGGGAAGGGCGGGGAGAGGTCTTACGGTGCTGGGGCTCCCTGAGGCCCCGGGTGGCGGGAGCCGGCCCGTGATGCTTGGCCAGTCATACACCGGGCGGCGGGAGGGAGCGGCCCGGCTGCCCGGTGGGAGCAGGGCACTGCGGGGGTGGCGGTCACCCCGGGGTACCGAGGCCGCTGGCCTGGCACCCTGCGGGCCCGGCAGCCCCGGGAAGGGGCTCAGGTGAGACGGTGACGCTGTCGGGGACAGCGCCGTGAGCGGTGCTCGGGCAGGAGGGAGCTTTCCCAGAGCTGCTCCCTGTCTCCCAGCTCCATCCCACCGGGCAATGAAACTTACCCCGAGTGTGTCAGCTCCTGGGTGCCCATGAGTACCCGCTGGCTCTGGGCGCATCCAAAGAGCCCCTAACATGAGAAGGCTCATTCTGACGATGGGTGCCTGGTGCAGTTGCACAGCCCTTCTGAGGCAAGTAAATGAGTGGCATCGCTCTAAGTAAGAATGCCTTGGAAATGTACTGCTTGCTCTGTTGCAACGCGTCCAGAGTCAGTGTGCCATCCTGCCTCTCGCCTGATGGCTCGCCCAAACTTGTCCTGTGCTGGATCCTGTCTAAAGAGATGGGAAGTGTTACTGTTACCCCTGGCCATCGGGTGTTGCCCTTGGTTCTTCATGCGCAGCTGCTGTTCCAGCAGATCTTCCTTTTGAAGCATCCCAGGCAAAGGTCTGCAGGCGCCTTCTGGGGTTGCTCATGTGTTCCCTGCCTGTCTTTTCACCCTCGCTGTCTGCTGTGCTTGGCCACAGCTTTCCCTGGGAAGGACTGTGTCCTCCCTGGGCATTGCCTGGGAGCTCTGCTCCTGCAAGAGATCTGAACCATTGCCTCAGGGTGCAGCCCAGCCCAGGCTGGGAGTGATGGTGGGTGAATTTTCTGTGGGAGATGTAGCCACGTTGAGCCTGCAAGGGGAGCAGCCAGGCACTTGGGATAGTCAGTGATGTGGGGATGGAGTCGCTCTGCTGAGAGCTCAGTGAGGGATGTGGTGTGGAACTGCCTTCCTTAAAAGCAGAGGGTGCTGTGTGAGAGGTCAGCAGAGAAGAATGGCACCTGGGACAAGAGTGAATGTGTACTCTGGTACAAATCCAACCCAACAAGCCTGTTCTGCTGTTTGGTGTGTTCAGTTTTCTCTCATTTTCTCTCTTTGTTATAGGAATAATTTATTGTGGATGAATTGCAGTGTTGCAGGGTGGAATTCTTGCAGTGTCCTCATAACTCCAGCCTCGGGGGTACTTCAGTAACCCCTTTGCTGCATTGTGAGGGGTGATACTCTGTGCCTTGCCCAAACAGCTCTGCTCCAGCTTACTCTGCCCCGGGATTAAGGGTTTATGCAGGCCTTACCAAGTCTGCTTTGGGGTCAGGCAGTTCATCTGATAAAACTGGAAGTACAACTTGGGAAGTGTATGAGGAGGAAAAAGGCAAAGGCCAACCTCTTCTACAGATTTTACAGGTTTAGTTCATCTAAAACCTATCACAGAATGGTCCCAGCATCACTTCCATGTCCATGGCATCAAGCCAGGAGTGACTTGCTGCCTCTTTACTCAGGAACCTCCTTCTCCTTCAGCTGATAATGCAGGAGCATATCAAGCCTGCTGCTTGCAGGTTCTGATGTTGCACTTTTTACCTCATTAATTAAATCTTTAGTCCTTTAAACTCATGTAGGAAGTCTGTAAACTTATTCCTGTTTACAGAAAGCTGCATCTGTGAAATGTAGGCAGTAAAATGCTCATCCCAATGGTCTGTCTTGCCCGAGCTCAGTGTATTTCTCTTCTTGGAGCAGGACTTGAAACTGAGCTGTGGATGTGAATCAGGCTGTAACTGTTGGAGAACTTGGCTTTGGACTAGGGAGAGTGAGGGAGGGGCTGCCTGGTGTCCCCAGGACAAAAGGGAACAACTGCTTTGTGCAGAGCAAGATGAGAGCAGAGCTGATGTTTGTAATTTTGACAAGAAAAATTCATGAACATCTTCTGTGTTTTTTCTGAATTATAAAGTGCACTGGCCAGTGGCGCCTGTTTGGGAGTGTGAGATTTGTATGGTGACAAAGAAACCCTCTATGGAGGTAGGCAGTGAAAGCTTTTGCACCTTTTTAGACAGTTAAGGTAAAGATGATTATTTAGGCAGAGTTTTCAAGGTGCCTAAGTCTGCATTATGGATAGCAATACAAGCAAAAATGAGGAAAAGAGGACTGCATTGGCCGGGAATCGAACCCGGGCCTCCCGCGTGGCAGGCGAGAATTCTACCACTGAACCACCAATGCTCCAGCTGCCTGCACAGCTGCCTGCACAGCTGCCTGTTCCTCTCTGCCTGGCCAAGGGCTCTGCCGACAGGAAACTGAGGCTGAAGAGCTGGGTGGACAAGCTGGGACCTGGAAGCAGTTCTGTAGGTAGGAGCAGGGATATGGGTCTCTTCATCCACAGCTTATGTGTTAATTATGTCTGGATAATGAGCTGCAAATTTCTGGGGAGAAGCAGGTGTTGTGTATGGAAACTGTGTTGGCTTTTTGTTGAATCTTGGACTATTTAAGAATATATTGAAATATACTGTTAGTGGTAAAGTTAAATATATGGGATATTAACTGATGCACTGTATGAGTGGCTGAAAGTGTTCAAAACCATGGCACTGTGGGCAGCAATTCACTGCCCAGCCACCAGCACTCTGGGTGCATGTTAGGCTCCCATCCTGTGCCACGCTGGAGGTAAATGACCCCAGTAACCTGCCCTGTTGGAAAGGATGTTTGAAGCCCTGGTAACTTCACTTCAAGCACACAGCTGCACTGGGATGGCCCTTGAGAGTACATCCTGGACTGAGAGTTTGTACAGTGTAGGAGGCTGCAGGCTGAGCAGCAGAAAGGCAGGGAGCTGCTGGTGGATGTGAGTAGGAAGGAGGGGAGCTCTGGTTTCACTTTTGGGTTCCTTTAGCATTCATCCTTTCCGTACTGCTTTCTCTGGTGCTTATTGTGTCCCTGCAAGTCCCTGTCTCTGTCACCAAGCCCCTCAGCATTTGTACTGGACAAAACCTAAACCTCCCTGTGTGCCTCCCCCTCCTCTCCTCAGGCTAGTGCGAGAGTTTGTGGCTCAGAACAACACATCTCAGATCAAACACGTGATCCAGATCCTGTCACAGGAGTTTGCACTCTCTCAGCACCCCCACAGCCGGAAAGGGGGACTCATTGGCCTCGCTGCTTGCTCCATTGCCCTGGGCAAGGTAGGTATGATGGGGTTTTTGGCTTGTGCAGGTTGTGGTGAGACAGCAGCAGATCCTCTTGAGTCAGTGTGATGGGAAGAGTTGGGCTAGTGGCCCTGCAGCTCCCCAGCTCCCTCTCGTTGTAGGAAGCATGTAGGCATGTAGCAATGTAGGCAGCATTCAGCTTACAGCTGCCTTGTGCTGGAGTTTTCCTAGCACACCCAGGCATACCTAGTGGGCCCAGGAGCATTTTCTGGCCTGGGTTACATCTTGGCAGCTGCTTAGGCATGGTTAAAGGGCTTCTGTCACTCTTCAGTCTCCAGCAGTACGACTAGATTCAGCAGGCTGGGTATGAGGTTGTGTTAAAAGGGCTGACAAGAGTTGCATCCCTTTCATCTTCTTCTGTGCACTGCTGACCCTGGCCCACACAGAAATCCATCCCTGGCTCCCTCTGCCCTGCAGGCAGGAGATGAGGCAGGTGTCCAGCAAACCTGATGGCTTCTCACTGTACCTGAATAACAAAATTCAGTAATAAAATTCAAAATACATTAGTAAATCCTGCCCAGCATAGGTGCACTAAAGCCATCCCGGGCCTGAGTATTTGCAGTATGTTCCAGAGCAGCACCATCTCCTCCCACTCTCTATGGCATAGTCCTTAGCTAACTAGTCTCCTCATGCCCCCCAGGACTCTGGACTGTACCTGAAGGAGCTGATTGAGCCAGTGCTGACGTGTTTCAATGATGCTGACAGTCGGCTGCGGTACTACGCCTGCGAGGCTCTCTACAACATCGTCAAGGTGGCCAGGGGCTCTGTCCTCCCACACTTCAACGTGCTCTTTGATGGCCTCAGC
Organism: Anthoscopus minutus; assembly: GCA_013399455.1. NCBI lineage: Eukaryota > Metazoa > Chordata > Aves > Passeriformes > Paridae > Anthoscopus > Anthoscopus minutus. Next base: position 25,370 of record VWYI01034628.1, read on the forward strand.
AAGGTAAGAAGCTTCCTCTTAACCTCCATGTGCTTTTCAAGGACTAGTTCTCATCATCTCCAAGTCAAACCAAGTTGTCCAAGGTATTCTTTCCAAGCAAACTGGTTTACTTTGACCCAGACAGGTCTGAAGGACAGAATCACAGAATATTCTGAGTTGGAAGGGACTCACAAGGATCAGCAAAATGAGCAGTTTCTACACAGTAGCCGCTGATACTGTGGGTATGAAATTGACTGTAAGATACCTTGTTCCCTGTCCTTACCTCCAGGGTGTATTCTCCTGCTCCTTGCTGAATGGTATTTGAAAATGAGGCTGAGAGACTTGCTGCAGGCAAGGTGGCTCTGCAGCACTTTGGCTTTGTTGGGTCTGTAGCGTCAAAACTTTGTCTGTGTGTGTCTGCCTTTGCAGATTTTCATGGTAACCTGCATTTCTCTGTTCTATGAGAGTGTGACTGCTGGCCCATGAAAACCTGCATAGCTAGGGGAGCTGATGTGTGCTTGATCTCCCCCTTATGAATTCTCTCAGGAGAATTTTTGGATCCTTATGAGAAGCTGGAGATAAAGGGACTTCTGTATGTCTGTCCCTGTATTGTCAAAAGAGAGTAACAGTCCTGTGAGCCTACTGGGAGCTGTGCTGCAGAGCAGGGAGCAGGCCTGGGACCCACTGTTGCAATATCTCTTTGTTTCTGTCTTTCACAGCTGGCTGCTGATCCTGACCCAAATGTCAAAAGTGGCTCTGAGCTCCTTGATCGGCTCCTCAAGGTATTTTTGCTTTCCATCTGAGAGTCCTTGGTGCAAGCTGGAGCCATGTCCTGCCTGGGGACATGTCAGTCCCCAAGGCTGCAGCTGCTAAAGGCATACCAGTTCAGTCCTGTGGCTGTTGTCAAAACATTTTATTCTCTCACTGACTGCGGCCTCTTTGATCAAGGCTCTGGTGGCCTTCTCAGGCAGCTGGATGGAGGGGCTGGTGGGTTTTTGCAGTGCCATGTGTGCATTCAGCTCATGAGAGCTGGTGGAAGCAAGGTTTGAGTCTGAGAGTTGCAATGCTATGCCAGGCAGCAGGAGAGCTGTTCCTCTGCTCTCTCTCCCTTGCCTAAGGAAGTCATGATGTGAGTGGAGCTGCTGCTGCTTCAGGATGTGGGTTTGGTTCCCATTTGTGTTCTGCCTGCTGACAGGCTTTTGCTGCCACAGACCTCTCAGTTCCTTTTCTGCTGCTGTTCAGAAGTGAACAGCTTCCTACCAGGTCCTGCATTTGCTCCTTGTTGCCACAGCAGTTAACCCTGTCTCCTGCTGCAAACCTTCCTGTTAGGAGATCTGCTCCATGGCACCAGGGCCAGGGACTCAGTCATGCAGCAAAATCCACCAAACGCATGGAAAGAGCTGTAAACGGAAGTCAGGAGACTCTCCCACCCCAGTCCACGTGGCTACATCAGAAGTGCTTGCTCATGTGTGCAGCACAGCACTGAGGCATGAATCAGAGAAGCTTCTCATCTTCCTGTTCAGCCAGGCTGGCACACAGCAAGCAGGAACATCCCTCTCTGGGTCCTTCTCGGCATTAGTCTCTGCCTGAGGGAGATTGTCAGCTCATTGCCTGAATAAACTGCGTGATTCCTTCTCCCCAGGTCTCCTGACCTGCAGACTCATGCTTGTCATCTTTTTCTTGTCAGGTGGCTTAAACAGACTGGGTTAGGGTTGCTGCATGGACGTATGCTTGCAGTCATTCTAATACCCTCTGCTTGGGCTCTGCAGGATATCGTGACAGAGAGCAACCAGTTCGACCTGGTAGGCTTCATCCCACTGCTGCGTGAGAGGATTTACTCCAACAATCAGTATGCCCGCCAGTTCATCATATCCTGGGTAGGTACACAGGGTGCTGTGTGTGCCTGCCAGCCTGAACTCTGGGACATTGTGTCCCATCAGCTTCCCGTGTCCAGGTAAACTGCAGATATCCACAGCGATGTGGGAGCTCAGGCACCTGGATTTATTTGGGCAGATTTTTAAGTCAGCAGAGTTTTTTTAACTCTTTAAAAGGCCCGCTCCCTGTCATGTTGTTGCAGTGTCAGGGATGTAGCACTGCACTTCTGCCAGCCTGGTCAGGACATTGCACACAAAGTTAGAAAGCACACTTAAAGTGTTACTTGTATTAATAGACATACTGTGCTCTAGAGGTTATGGTCTCCCAAGGGATAGTGCTAGGCTGCTTTCTATGATGCAGAGGTGATGGAGAGATGTTGTTCTCCAAGAGGCAAGGGATCTCCACTTGCTCTCTCCTTTCTGTGCAAAGCAGAAGCTCTTGATGCCTGGCGGGAGTCTGGGGAGATGTGTTCCCCCGTGCTCTCTCAGCCAGTACTGTTGCCATCCCAGGTCTGCCTGGATGCATCTTGGCAGTCATTCCTGATTCCTGCTTTGTTTTGCTAAGCTAGAATTGGAAATGTAGCCCTGCTGCAGGCTGATTGTTTGCTTGCTGTGCTAGTTCAGCTGCTTCCCAAGATGGGCAACAGCACAGTGTCCTCTTTTCCTTCCCCCTATCCCAAACAGCTTTGAATTCCTCATTATCCTGCCAGATTTGGGCTGGTGATGTTAGCCAGCATCTTGAAAACTCATGTCTTCTTTCTTATTCGTCTCTGATCTAGATCCTGGTCTTAGAGTCTGTCCCTGATATCAACCTCTTGGATTACCTGCCAGAAATCCTCGATGGACTCTTCCAAATCCTGGGAGACAACAGCAAGGAGATACGGAAAATGTGGGTGTGGAGGCTGGCTGGTTGTGAGGGCTGTGTCATGTTTGCTGTTCATCCATCACTTTTTTTATTGTTTTTTCAACTCTTGTGTGTAACTGCACTGAAGCTTCATGTGTGTGGTGGGAGACAGATTAGCTTGGGCAGTGGATCAAAGTGTCCTTGGCAATAGCCTGCCCCAAACCGTGGCTGTGGAGGGTGCATACTCTGTACTGGGGGACAAACTGTTTTGGCTTGGTTGAGTCGCTGCCTTCCAAGCACCCGACATCAGAGCCACAGAGGATGATGTGTGGTTCTGGGATGGGCATGAGCTCTCTGAGGAAACTTGTAGCATGAGAAACTTTATTGGCACAGCAGAGTTCCAGCCCAGCATCTCTTGGGTGGAGAAGAGAAGCAAGGATTGGGAGCTTGCTCTGCAGATACAATTGCTGATCTCAAGACAGAGGCATTTTGAAGTGCAGGCATGTCTGTATGTTCTCATGGAAGTCAAAGGATCTTAGTATTTTTTGCTGGTAGAGAGTGGCTGGGCTGGTTTTGTAGGGAATAAGTAAGTGGTGAAACCAGCCTGGGTCTATCCTGCTGCAAAGCCTTTCTGGATCCTCCCTATATCTCTTTTTTCCCAGCATCCACATGTCAGGGAGCAAGCACTGAAAGCTTTGAGTATTACTTGCCCCACTGTTCCTCATCACAGGCATCTCCATATCCACAGAAGCTGGGTGGCTGTGGGGGAGTTGTGGAAGCTGTGGGGGACTTCTGGGCTGCCATCACCGCTCTCCTTGTGCCTGTGTGCAGTCTCTGCTGTAGGGCAGGGTGACCTTGTCAGCCTCATCTTTTCTGCCTCTGTGCTGAGACACTTCTGCTGTGCCACCAGTAACCTTCCATGTACACCTGGAGAAGATAGTCTTCACAAGTTCTCCCTAACTGCTCTGTCTGAGGTGACCATGTGCTGACCAGCTGCTCTGCCTCTCCACAGGTGCGAGGTGGCTCTTGGGGAATTCCTGAAGGAGATCAAGAAGAATCCCTCCAGTGTGAAGTTTGCAGAAATGGCCAATATCCTGGTGATCCACTGCCAGGCAGCAGGTGAATGCACAGGACCAGGCAGTAGCACCAGCCTCCTGGTTTGTGGTGTTGACTGTAGATTCAGGCCAGGAGTTTTCCAACAGGCTGTTCACCAGCTCAGCTGCTTGCCTTTTTTTTTGTCACTGTTCATGGAAATCCTACTGAAAGGAGGGAACAGGCAGCTCTCCTGTAGTTGGCGCAACTGCTTTCGTACTGCAGATTCCTCAGCCACAACACAGGTCTGGCATCCTCCAGAATGGAGTGGCCTAAAAAATATTTGGCACCTGTGGATATCCAGCACTTCAAGGAGGATCTCCTTCAGGTCTTACTGTAACCTCTGGTGACACTTGGTGCATAGGTTGGGGACTTAAGGATGTGCGTGAGCTTTGTGCCAGTGCTGAACTATAGCTCCCATGGGTCTGCTGTGGAGGCAGTGGCAGAGGTTACAGCAGCAGCTGGATGTGTTTCCTGAGAAGGATCTTGTTCCCAAATTCTGCTCATTGCACTCGTTAAATGTTGCTGAATGGGAATGGGTTTCCTGGGAGGTTGAAAAGTACAGATAGACTGAGATTGGTTGCTCTTGATTAAACTAACTCCCAATGAATTTACACTGTTTAGGCTTAAAATCTGGCCTTGCATCAGCAGAATGCTTTTCCAGAATTTAGGGAGGTTGTTGAAACTCCAGCTCTAGGAATGATGTTTGACCCCAATACACAGCTGCAAGGGTGTGTCTGAAGAAATATCCTTATGCACTGGGAAACTTGACAATGCTTGTAAATGAGGAAACCTGCATTATGGGTTGAACTGGGTTAACTGAAACCTATTGATTGTGTTTAATCTCCAGCTCACTGGAGGTTCAGGTCTTACTGATCTCCTCTGGAACTAAACTGTCTCAAAGTCTCTCAGGATGGAACAGAGGCAGCTTCTTGTTTGCAGGTGATCCTTGGCCAGTGGAGCCTGTGCTGCCTTTTCCCTCACCTTTGCATGTCCCATGTCTTCCAGATGACCTGATCCAGCTGACAGCCATGTGCTGGATGCGGGAATTCATCCAGCTGGCTGGCCGGGTGATGCTGCCTTACTCCTCAGGGATCCTGACTGCTGTCCTGCCATGTCTGTCCTATGATGATCGCAAGAAGAGTATCCTTGTAACTCAGAGCTGCTCCCATTCCATTCCTGCTACAGCAACCCACAGGGAAGCGCCTGTTCCAGTGTCTGTTTCCTGCCCTTGGGGTGCAGGTCCAGGAAAGGGTCTCCCACCAAGTGCTAACATCCACACTGGCCCTTTGGATGTGAGGGGATTGAAGTAGCTTGGCTGGGGCAGCTCTGGTGGGGCTGCAGGGGCTTCTCCATGGCCAGTGCCTGCCCATGTGTGGGATTGCATGTTCCTTACACTGCCTTTGCTCAGACATCAAGGAGGTGGCAAATGTGTGCAACCAGAGCCTGATGAAGCTGGTCATACCAGAGGATGATGAAATGGATGAGGCCAAGCCATCTATGACTATACCAGCAGAGCCCACCTCGGAGGAGTCCCTCTCCAAGGCAGAGGCAGTAGCTGCCGGTGAGTCCCAGTTGGTCTGGGCTAGTAGAGGTGTAAGAAAGGTCAAGAGAATGTTCTCAAGAGAAGTTCTTGAGTTGGTTTGGTGTCCTGAAGCAGCTCAGAGTACATGGGACCTCTATGCTTTATTTGGAGACCTGTTGCCAGATGATCCTCTGCTGAGACACGCACTTGTTACAGGCTACATGAGAGGGTCATTGCTCTGACCTGGAGCCCGAGTGGTGCTGCATTACTGCATGCCCTGGTGAGCATCTTCGTCCTCTCACCATGCTCCCCTTCAACTTAGTCATCAAGTTGACGTGAAAAAGATAATTTCTAGTTTGGGAGCAGGCATCATCACCCTAAGAAGAGCTCAGAGAGCTGTGTTAACCCTGGGAGAGCATCAATACGTGCACGGAGGATGTGTGTGGCAGGGAAAGGTAGAGAACAGAAAGGAGAAGAATTTTGGATCCTTTCCAGATTCATGGTGCTCTCCAGACCATCTGGCAGGTATTGTCCCAGTCCTAAAATTTCCAGAACATAAAAGGCAAAATGTTTGCAAGTGGTTTGCAAGGTGTGAAGGAGGATTCAAGTGAAAAGAAACTAAGTAGTCCCCAAGAATCAATGCTTAGGAACAGCAGTGGTGTTAGCCCTGCAACATCCTTTGGATGCTGTTGTCCTGGCATGACTAAACATTTCTTCTGGCACAACACATCTTTGTTGTCCAGGTGTGTGAAATACGTATTAATGTTTAAATCACAAAGGCTCATCTGGATTCTTCGAAAGCTGCACCTTCAGCCCAGTGCTCCCCTGTAACACACCCAGCAGTAGCTTTTGGAAAATCCTGCCATGAGAGGGAGCAGGAGGATGGCATAAAGACTGAGGGATTTCCTTGCCCAGCAGCAGCAGTGGAAGGGGGGGAAGTGGGGAGCTGCTGGGGCAGGGTGTGGGTGGCACAGAGACGCAGGTGGGTGGCAGTGGGGACATGGGCAGCAGCTGGGGTGGTAGGAGCAGGCTGCAGGCACGAGGGCGGCTCACAGGGCAGCATTGGTGGTTCAGTGGTAGAATTCTCGCCTGCCACGCGGGAGGCCCGGGTTCGATTCCCGGCCAATGCAACGGTCTTATTCCTCCTTCTTTTTTGGTTTCTGTCCATAACGTGGACCCAGGCATCTCAGAATATCAGTCTAAATAAGCATCTTAGTCTTCAATAAAGGTGCAGAGGCTTTCATTACCTAACTCTGTACAGGCTTTTTTACTAGACGAGATAAAGCAGAAAAATTTACTGCTGTAGCACAGCAGCAAAAACTCTTATTCTTTATTTGTCGCAATAATACCTTTTTGTGTGAAAATCTTATCACAGGAGAGCTTTAAAATATCAACAGAAAGCTTAATTGCTTTATTCTCAGCCCTTCTGGTGTCAGGCCCTCTGCACCTTGAAGCAGTCAGGATCAGATAAAATTGTGATGTCTTTCTATGAGAAACTCTGCTCTACTTCTTGCGTGTGCTGATGTGGTGATGCTTGTGTGAATAGAGGCTGTTGGCACAAGGGGGCACAAACAGTCAAGTTCATCTTGTCATGCTTTGTCACCATGCTTATAAGACTTAGTTTCAGCAGAGAGCAGAGGTTGGAAAACTCCTTAAGTCACTTGGCTTTGATGTGGAGTCAGGCTGTGGCCAAGAGGAGATACCCTGAGTTGGATTCTACTTTCACTGTGCATGTGGTGTATTTAGGTATTGAAATCAAGAGAGTCAAAGGCAGCTCTGCAGTTCTGAGCTACTTCTTTGAGAGTGGTTGAAACCATTAGCAGGATGTGTCTTGGTCTTTGTTACAGAGGAGGGGACCCAATTTGGGGCAGAGGTCTAAAGCTGTGATTGCATTTTGCGGGATAACTGTAGTTCTGTACCAGCTTATCTGGAAGCAGAGAAGGGTTTGACAAGGGGTGTATAATGCTCACTGCTGGCAGAAGGGATTCCTTGGGTCCCTAGACCATCAGACAATGACTGGTGATGTCTTTGCAGAAGGTCATGCAGCTCTCCAGCCTCTCAATCCTGCTCTCTACCTTCCCCATCACTCCACTAGCTGTCTCCTGTTTTTGTGCCCCCAGGTTCTCTTGATGCACCTGGTGATTCCAGCAACAGTGGTGTCTTCACAGTAACCAGGTAGGGTCTGTTTGTTGCTTCAGAGGAGTTTGAGAAGAAGGGAAGGCTTCTCGGGGTACAGAAAATGACTGACAGATGTTGGACTGGGCTGGGAGGCAGTGTGGTCTCTTGGGTTCTGGTAGGATGGATGACTGGGGGATGCTCTAGGAGCTAACTGTTTCTTTCTGATGTATTTGCACCAAAATGTCTTGACTTCGTGATGAACTGAGGTTTCTTCCCTGAAGAGACTGACCCTGTTCCATGCTGCTGTCTTGGCAGCCTACCATGGCACAGGTCTATGGGGTTGGACCTAGGGCTGCCCAGATCTTGGCCTCCTGCCAGCCTTTTGTGGAATTTGTCAGCCCTGCACCAGTTCTGTGCCCAGCATGATCTCTCCTGCAAATACCTTTCTTCCCATCCAGCTATCTGAATTGGGGGACAAATCCATCTCTTCTGATAGCTTTCCTTTCCTCCTGCTTCCTGCATTTCCTTTACTCAGAGGCAGTGATTTCTGACACTTTCATTGTGCTGATGTTTATTTTTATTTGTTGTTGTGATCCCCAAAATAGGATGCCTGGCTTTAGCTGCATCCTACCAGCATGATGCCCGTCACAATACATCCCAGAGCTGTGCAAGCGTCAGCTTTTCAGGTTGATGGTCTGTACTCTCTGTTCCTTTTTTGCATTTCTGCACAGCCCAGCTACTCCTTGGTCTTAATGATACACTTATTTTTTTTTCTCTCTTGGAAGTACAGGTCATTTCATTTGCACCTAAATGCTGGTTTATGTTGGTTAAATGATTTTCCTTGGCTTTTTTGTGGTTGCTGTGTCCTGACCCTGCTCAACCCATGAAGTTTAGCAAGGGCAGAAGTGTATGTGCGTAAGGCTGAGATGTGGAACTGAGTGGGGAAAGAAAAAGAAGAGGCATTGAGTCAGGAGGACAAGTGATAGCCATGGCTCTATTATGAAGATCTTGCATGTGAGGGAGAGAGGGAGTGAAAACAGAAGAGGGACAGAAGAAGGGAGAGCTAGGATGACTTGTCCAAGTGTCACTGAGAGCTGGAAGGAGAAAGCTGCTAGAACTGAAATGTTCTGTCAGCAACTCAAGCACCAGGGAAAACCATCTGGACAAGAAGGCAAGACCCTCCATATCTCTAAGACACCTGGTTTTGCAGGGCCCTCCTAAGCCCTTTTAACAGGAAACTCCAGGCTTTAGCATGGGGTTTACCTGCCCTGTGTGACTTCTCTGCTGGTCCAGTGTTGGGACCTGCAACATCTTCACTGAGGCATCTGTTGTGAGGGACTGACACAGGATTGGGGGGAGGGCTGTATGAGGCTGACAGGAGCCCTGGACATCTGCCTGGTGCTCCATCCATCACTCAGGCTGTCTGGCTTGGCACTGGAGCTGGAGGAAGGCGGGAGCTGGCACCCGTGGCCATTAGCAGCCATAATTCACACCGGGGAGCGGCAGCTGCCAGCACACTGAATGCCCACTGGGTGTCAAGGCAGGACCGCAGGAAGCCATTGCGTTGCTGGGAAAAGCTGGAAAGCCTGCAAACAGAGGAAGTTGCAGCTGCCTTTTAAGATGAAGTCACTCTTTGCTTCTGTTTTTGTTCATTTCCCCCCCTCCTCCCCACTTCCCCCAGCCTCCCCCAGTGAGCGAGTGATGGAGCATGGCTGAGTGCCAAGCATGCAGCTCTCACGCCCCCTTCCCGTGCCCTCCCCAGCTGGCTGCAGAGGGACAGTGCTGCAGCAGCAGGGAAGGGAGGGCCTTGGTCAATGGGGGCAGAGGAGATCATGGCCTGGCGTCTGCAGAGGGCCATGTTCTGGGAAGATGCCGTCTAAGAAGATGACAAGGCATGGATGCTGGGCACATTCCTGTGGCCACAAACTGACACACGCAACCCCCTTGCTCCTAAAATGTGCTCCAAAATGCTTCCCAAGTATTTGCTAGCTTTACTTGAAGGGAGTTTCCTAGTGCCATCCACTAGGAAATGGAGACCATGTCTGTGCCAAGACAGAATCTGGCTGCTAGGAGAGTCTGGCTATGCAGGGCTGGAGGGGTTTTGGGGTTCCCCATCCAAATGAGGGCCCCTGCTTCTAGCTTCTCCAAAATGTCACTGGAAGTGGACCAGAACCGTGTTTCAAAGGCACTGGATCCTTCTCATGGCCTGGCTGAGCATGCTGCTGCTATGTTAGCTGGTGTGAGCCTGTATTAGGAAGGGGAGGTGGAAGCCTGGCTGCTGGAGCAGAGCCCGGGCTTCCTTCCGTCGGTCTGAGCTGCCATAGGAGAAGATCCAGATGTCTGTCTTGCGTCAGTGGACCAAAACAGCTGGAAAGTGCTTTTTAGACTCTTGTAACTGCATTGGTGTTTCAAAACAAGACCTGGACAGTTTGAGACAACTTTCTGATGGTGCTCCTGGGCAGAAGGTCAGGCATAGCTGGAAGCAGTCAGTGTTAGGCTGTCTGCATGATGGGACAAGGTTGATGGGATCACAGTTCCTCATCAAACTAGATAAGGGACACGAAATCGCCAAGAGCCTTTGTGGTACTTCCTGATGGAAGGAAGGCTTCATGCCTGGTGGTCAGCAACACAGGGACATGTAGAATTTTGTGATGCTCTGCAGAAAGGGCAAGTGGCTGCCATGTGGCTGAACTGCCCAAGTCTGCATTTAACCAGGCTTTTAAGTGCGGTAGTTAATGTTTACCACAAAGCTAAAATAGCTGCTGCTTGTCTCATGCTGGAAGTTGCTGTACCCCCATGCCAGAGCCTGATGCTTGAAGGTGCAGCTTGGGAGCTCATGGAGGTGGGAATGCTTTGGTGGAGGATAGAAATGATGTTAGGTGCTCTGCAGCACCCAGGAGATGGTTGGCTGAAGGCAGCATGATAGCTTGCTTTGAGCTAAGGCACTAAGCCTGCCTTGGAATCCCATTCTCCAGCAGCTCGTCTTGTACAGCTTTTAGGTCCAGGGTGACTCCTCCTGGCCTTTCTCTCCAGCCTGGAGTGAAGAGATGGCTTTCCTTTGCTGCTTCCACTTCATGCTTGGGTGGGTGAGCTGGAGTGGAACCTCAGGCACACTGCTCCAGCCCTTGTCACAGTGATCTACAGCTTGTTGGACTGGATGCCTCTGCCTAGACCTTGGCCTCATCATTTCCCTGGGAGATCTTGGAAACTGCAGTAAGCAGAAGGAAGCCAAGAGCAATGAAATGAGAGCAATGAAGGACAAGAAAGTGACAGCTTGTGGGACCAATAGCAGAGAGGAGTTATTTCCCTCGTGGCAGCTGGCTTGAGCCCGTTGAGGAACACAACTGGCAGCCTGTGTGGGAGCTGCCCTTGTGACTTGGACCTCAATGAAAGAACCTGGATATTTCCACCCTTGGCAAGGCCATTTTGCTGGGATTGCCTAAAGGCTAGAGCCTGGCCTGGACCTTAACCTTGTCTGAAAATGGGGTCAGGAAAGCAGCTGGGCCAGGCAGGAGGCCAGGAGAAAGATGACAGCTCAGGCATTGGCAGAGAAAAGGCAACTACTGAGGAGAGAGATGGCAGAAGCCCTTGAAGAACGGAGAGAAGTGAGAAAATAGGTTGATAAAGGACCTGGAGTGAAAAACATTGCTGTGGGTTGAATGTAGTGGGAAAGTAAGGTCAGTGCCCGTGCTGGGGGGAGCTTTCTGAGATGGGGGTGATGTGCTGGGGGGTGGGTCTTCTGCCCCACCACTGAGCTTGAGCAAAGACTCCCAGTATCCAGAGGTGTAAACCTGGCACAGCCCCCATCATTGCTCAGTTTGCCCTAAAAACGTGTTCTCACTGTCACAGGCAAACAGCGAGGGTGGTGCCAGGGCCACACTCATGCTCTGGAGGAGAATCTGGGGTAGTGGGTTAGGTAGAAGTGATTGCATCTGACATCTGCCCTGCCACAGATGCCAGCGCTGGGAGCCAGTGTGGCAGGCCCAGAGAATCACATTAATGCAATGCCATTACTGCTGCTCCCGCTCCCTCCTGCCTGGGGATTAGGGAGAGCCAGGCTGAGCTTCAAGCCCTGCTCTGGAGCTGCAGCAGCACTCAGCTGCTGCCATAACCTATGGAAAGGGGATAGCCCATGGTAGTCTGGTCCCACTCTATCCCAGACGATTGGTAAGAGGTTTTTAGCCCAGTTTCCCATGTTCATCAGACCTCTCAGCTTTCATAGTGATGCCTGGGTTTTATGCTGAGTAAAGGAGCTGCTTCTCCACCAGCAGCCCCCCTAAAAGGTTTATCTCGGCAGCTGTGGACAGAGGGTAGCCAGTGAAGAGCTTTTTCCAGCTGCAGTCCCTCCTAGTGGGAGCTGAGCCCAGTGGCGCCACAGGGCAGTGGTACACGGTGTGGCTAGGGGACTGCCTGGCTCCAGGTCAGCCTGGTGTTCCCAGCCACTTCCTGGGGTATGCTCAGGTGGGTTTTGGCTTGAGCCACCCAGGCTCTACCCAGGCACTGCATCACAAGCAGTGATGGAAAAGGGGTTTTCACAAGTGATTTTGGCACAAACCAGATTGGAAATTGCTTGTAGAAGGAAGTTTCAACTGTACTGTTAGAAGTCTAGCATCAGTAGACAACAGTGCTGTGGCAACCCATGGCACCCTGCATCCTGTCCACTTAACTCACAGCAGCGTGGAGCTGGTGGTAGTGACAACATCAAAGCCACCTCCAAACTGCCCAGCTTCAGGCACTAATTCTCTGTGCTGTCCTTTTGGCTTCTTGCCTCTGAAAACATGTGTTACCCTGGGGTTTATTTTCCTCCATCCCGTGCAGACAATGCGTATATTTGGCATGGAGGTGTTACTGGGTCAAAGTTTCATTCTCCTCTTCCATCTGAAGCCTGTACTGGGAGCGTGGCAGACTATGCAGCTGCTATGGGAGATGGTTTTGTAGGAAAACCAAACACAGTATTCATTCAGGCTGGCTTAGATGAGCTGGGATGCTACTTGCTTGGACATCTCTCCCAAACTCCTCATGCTCTAGGTCCCTCCTTCCCCTCAGTTCCGTGTGTCTGAGCATTTGGCCCTTGGCTGTTGTTTTCAACATCAAAGTAAAATGCAATTTGCAGCCCCCAGCATCTGTTACATGAGGCAGATCAAGCAGTCAGATCCCTACAGGGCTCTGAGGGGCTGCAGCCTCCTCTTCTCGCCCTTACAATGTGTGTCCTGGGGAAGATCAAATCCTATTAAGCCACAGCTCTACTTGCAAATTATACCGTGAGAAATCTGCCCCTTGGGATTTCTTATCAAACAGGATCCACGGCAGCTCTGTGCATGTTGGAAAAATTGGCAAGAGCCTTGTCCAGCTTTGAATAATTCAGTAGCTTAGGTGTGAGAGGCATGACATGGCTCTTAGTGCAGCCTCCCCTTGGTGGTCTTCTCCAACTATCTTGGTTCCAACCATTATCTCTCCTTAAATGAGTCTGCTGTGACAGACACTTCCCATATTCTTCCTGTCAAGGAGATGGGAAACCAGGTAGATTTCAAGATCACAATTAGGACATAAAAATGCTGTATCATGACAGTTTCTGTGTTGGGGTCACCTGTCCCAATTCAGGTCCCAGCTGCTTGGGAGAAAAACTGTGGGACCAAGAGCTAAGAGTCTGCAGCAACTGTCAATTTCTAACAGATAAAATGTCCTGGAGAACTAAGGGTGTTACTTCCTTTCATCTCTTGTTTGTGATAAAAGGTTACCCTGATCTTTTGGGATGGTTTTTGGGAAGCAAGATGAAGGTCTCAAGGCAGAGTTGTAGCAGAGAACTGCATCCCAAACTCACTGCCAGGCAGGGCACCATCTGCAGTTCTCAGCACAAATCCACTGGGACCAGTGGAATCTGGACACCTTCATCAGACTGGAGTTTGAGTACACATGAGTTAATATTCTCTGAAGCTGTTTGAGCTGGTCAACCGTCAGGTGGATTCTGAGTGCATTTTATGGATCTCTAATCTTTGAACCCCAAATCTAGCAACTGCACTATGGATCAGTTTCTCCCACAGCTGTGCTACCGTTTTCATTTACAGTGGTGCCTTCCCATGCGTAGGTACCAGCTGTTTTGGGAAAAGTGGTAACCCTTAAAGCACTGAATATTTCTGTTGCCTCTAAAGCATTGTAAAAAAGGAGAGTGACTATTTACATAGGTCGACTGTGATAGGACAAAGGGGAACCATTTTGAACTAGGAGAAATTTAGATTAGATGTTAGGAAGAAACTCTACTCAAAGGATGTTGAGGCACTGGCATAGGTTCCGCAAAGAAGTTGTGGATGGCCCATTTCTGGAAAAGTTCAAGGCCTGGCTGGACTAGCAACCTGGTCTAGTGAGTTGCATCTAGTGAGAGTTTGAGCTGAGGTGTTTGATGCAGCGTCTGGAGTGTTGTAGACTTCCGCACCATGGGTGGAATGAGTTGGATTTGCAGTACTGAGTCAAGCCTCTCTTCTTTCCATGCAGCTGTGAGAGGATACAGGTGACCTTGAACCTGGATGGAATCGTTCAGGTGCTGGACTACCACCTTAGTGATACATCCATTGGGATGATGACCAGAATTGCAGTCCTGAAATGGCTTTACCACTTGTACATCAAGACACCTCGTAAGGTAAGTTGGAGACTCAGCATTCACCTGAGCTTGTCAGCTCCCAGACTGTTCCATTGCCTTGATAGCAGTGCAAATAGTAATTGTCTTGGTAGTTTCACAAATGTGTGTCCACATGCCTTTTCTGAGAAGGCTTTGGCTGCCAGATACCCTGTAGATTGAGGAAGGAGAGCTCTCCAGGTTAGATGGAGAATGCTGGTGGAACTCTTGGCAGCGTCCTCAGGACAAGTGTCCTCTGGCTGGGCATGACCAGGCCTATGGGACTGATGCCACTGATCTTTCTGCTTCCAGATGTTCCGACACACCGACAGCCTCTTCCCCATCTTGCTGCGGACCCTCTCAGATGAGTCGGATGAGGTAGGTGCTGCAAAAATCCTGGAAGCTTACTGCCTCCACATCTAGCTGACTTTTTTGGTGGAACTGAGGTATTTTGTGAGGCTTGGCTATTGTTGACACTGAGGGGTTTTAATCTGTTGGCCAAACTGAAGAAGCCCAGATGCATAGCTTGCAGGTGCTTGCTCATCTGAAAATCCCTCTGTCTTGGGGATTCTCTGATGTATAATCATTGCTCTCCGTGTCTGAGAGCTGATCCTTCAAAGTTCCTAAAAATCCTTTTTGCCTACCTAGGAAAGCAGATGGGGCTTCACCCATGAGGCTGGGCTCATGGTAAGATCCTTGTTGAAAGGGAATTCAGGTGCCTTGCAACAGCCTCTGTAAAGATCCAAGGGGGGTTGTGTCCAAACTGGCACTGCCAAATCCATATTCATGAGACCTTGAAGCAGCACCCACTGCTTGGAGGGCAACAGTAGCATTGCCTGGCAAGGCTGCAGTAGGTGCCCCGTGGCATCAAGTTGGCTGGGAACCACTCAGCTTGGAAGAGAGCAAAAAAGGCAGCAAACAGAGCCAGCTTGCTCTGCCGTTGCTCTTCATCTCCCATGGTGCTACACCATTTTCCTGTTTCCTTATCTTGCTTCTTCTCCCCTCTTCTCTGGTTCCAGTCATCTCAATTTTGGTGTCATTGTTATCGTACCCCTCTCTAAGTTGTTCCCTGGAGCATTTTAGTGCTTGGGTTGGAGGCCAGCAGCATGGCTCACAGCTGGCCCAGGCACTAGTGGAGCTTCCACCATCAGCTGGATCCTCTTGCCTAGAACTACAAATGATCCTGGCTGATTTCTCATCCCAGAACTTCCTCATGGAATGAAAATCACATGCTATGCTGTGCCTTGCATGCTCAGGGCACCAAACCCCAATCCTGCAATAAATCCCATGTGCAAGTGGGTCGTTAAGAGAGGAGGGAAGGGAATGAGCAAGCGAGGGAATGACTTGCAAAGGCAAGCAACTGCCTGGCCATTTTCCATCCCCTGCTGCTTACAATGCAAACCTTTCCAAAAGAGTCCCCAAGCACACATCTGCCTTTGCAACGCTCTAGAAAGCCTGCATCTTGCAGATAGTCTCTCCAGCTTGGCAGGAGATCTCAGTGAGTCATGTTGCAATTACACTGCTTATTAATATTTGGAAAAAACAGTGAAGAAAGGACCCTGGTGATGCATTTCCTCCATGTGACATAACTGAGAATGGCTCAAAAGTAATTTTAAGCTGATTTATTTAATCCTGGCTTCTATTTATTTAAATGTTTTGAGGGGGCCTTTTTTTTTAATGAGGAAATCCATAGACGAGTCAATCCATTAAGCACCACCATTCAGCTGGCTGTCAACCAGATTTGCTGCTTTCTGCAGAGGAAATAGAAATGACTGAAATAGTAGGGGGGGTTTGAGCTGGACGTTTTTGGGAATGCTGAGGACACTCTGAGCTAACAAACCTGCTGTGTCAGTGCTTGTTAGGAATGGGGATGTGGGGTGTTTGCTTAGCCAGAGCCATATTTGTGTGCACAGTAATATTGTCCCACATCTTCTGCAGACTGTGATGCCCCCACCTTCCCAGATAGCTCCTGGATAACAGCCTGGGGATCGCCTGGTCAGCATGAGGGCCTATGTGAGCTAAACATCAGCTCTGATGAGGAAGCATCTCTCTCCTCTTTCCAGATAGGGCTGTGCATGTTGTGTGGTGTAGCACGAGGTATACATACATCTTCAGAGGGTTTTTGTGCTGTCTTTGTCCTGTCATGTTGCCCTCCCCAAGGGAAGCTGCTGGGCAGCAGTGTTGGTATCATCTTTATTCCCAACAAGGTTGAACCTACTTCTGTAGTGTCTAGAGTTTCCCTGGCCCTTGTACACAGTTTGGAGGCTACCTGTCACTCTGCTAATGTGCCCTGGAGCAGTTTTTTGTCACCAGCTCATCACCAATGGACAATGTGGCTTTGGCAGTTCAGTGCTAGTCTGTGCATCAGATTGAAAGACTACTCAGGCACCTTATTTTTAAGGTCTTGTCTTGTTGAGCTGCTCTCAGTCTCTCTCTGCACTTGCCATAAATAATCAAGCTCAAAGCAGAGGCTCACACTGGATGGAGCCAGATCCATGCCCCTTAAGTTCTCACGCCTGTTTTTGTCTTTCAAGTAGCACAGGGTGTTGCACCACCTCCACTGTGTTGAGCAGGGGCCAGTATCTCATGATGCATCTGCAGTGTCCTGAGTCATCTCTGCCATCTCTCCTATTCCCCTTCCTACCCAGTTCTCCTGTGCCAGTAAAGAAATGGTCAGGAGACCTAGTTAAGATTCACAAAAGCAGCCTAGAGAAGTTGGAGCGAAGCTGAAGCAGGCAGTTCCCTTTGATATGTAGACAAGTCAGGATCCAGGATTCCTGGCTGTCAGATGCTGCTGCACTGCGTCACCTCATGCTGCTTCCTGTGCTTCCCTGACAGGGAGATGTTCCATCCTGCATTTGAGACCTGGTTTTGAAGGCGATCTATAAAAGCCCTGCTTAAAATTTGATGTGCTTGAAAACTTCCTTATGAGATGTAACTGGATCCTGCTGGGAATGGGTTTTTCTACACTGTCTGGTTGGTTCATCTGTAGGAATCTTGCTGCCCTGATTGAAAAACTGATATTAGGAGAGGAAAAGTTAGGAAATGCTGTTTACCTGTAGGCTAAAGGCACTGCTGAAAAGAAGACATGTTTTTCAAATTGCCTCTTTCTGCAAGTTCAGGGTGCAAAAGCAGCTTTGGATGTAGTCTTCCAGTTCCCTGGATTCTGAATGGATCCAGGTGCTGAGCTGAAGTGAACACAACAGGAGCTGAGGCATTGTGAGGTTTCTGTGGCCTGCTGTTTTGCCACCACAGGGCATCTGTGAGAAAACCGTGAAGCAGTGACGCCACTTGGTTTCTTTCTTTGCTTTGTTTTCCTTTTTCCAGCTCCAAAATTGAGTGGTTTCTTTATGGCTGAACGTGTTCCTGTTTGCTTATCTGCTCTCCTCAATCTTGTTGGGAGTTGAAAGTTGTGCTGGGACTTTTGTCTGAGTCATGCAGGAATGACGCATGAGGTGGAGCTGGTGTCTGATGTGAAGCAGGATAGACTCTGGCTTCCTCAACTCTGCTAACATGAAAACCTGCTCATTCTGCAGTGGCTGGGCAAGGCTTTGAGTACAGAAGTACTTCATTCAGAAATCTCTTCAAGAGTTGGTGACCTTCTCTAGAGAGATTGAACTGAACCTAGGTTGCCACTGACTTTGGAGGACAGGTTTAGATGAATTACAAGAAATTCTTCCATGTGAGGATGGCGAGACACTGGCACAAGTTGCCCAGAGAAGTTGTGGCTGCCCCATCCATGGAAATGTTCAGGTTGGTTGGGGCTCCGAGCAACCTTATCTAGCAGGTGTTCCTGCTCATGGCAGGGGCATTGGAACCAGATGATCTTTAAAAGTCCCTTCCAACCCAAACCATTATGTGATTCTGTGATGAACTTGAACTCCTACATGACCCTCAAGCCAACTTCCCACAAGAAACTGAAACATTCTGCCCTCTCTTGGGTTTCCAGTATTAGAGGAGAAGAAAACCGTGGGATGGTGGTATACTGATAGTCATCTCTTTCCTTTGCATGTCCTGCTGCAGCCCTGCAGGGTTTCAAAGCCAGGTCTCTGCCCTGCTCTGAGCTCTGCTGTCTCACTAAATCCTGACAAACTTCTCTGATCACACCCCATCCCAGTACAATGAAGCTGAACAAAGACTTGTGCCAAAGCAGATAGTTGTCTTAACATGGCTTGGGTTGGAGCTTTGCTCTGTTGGGTCTAGAGCCATTGTCTTCTATCTCCTGGCCTTTCATCTGCCACAGCCGAAATATTGTGACCTGATGCAAAGCAAAGGGTGTAAGCTAAAGACTGCAAAGAAGAGAACTGTAATGTATGTATGCCTGGCTTTATTTCAACTTTTTTTGGTGGTGAAGCTTCAATGGAGGCATGCTCAAAACTGAGGTACTGAAGCAAGGAGACAACTGGTTTTCAAAAGGGAAATTACCCTAAGGGTGAGCTTGGGACTGAAACAGAGCATAGAAGAATGTGTATAATTCCAGTTGGATAGTGGAAAATGCGGTTAGCCTGGTTTGCCATCCATGGAAGCAGCGTGTAAGCAGAGGTGGGGTGATACTTTCTCAGAGGACTCAAGACCACCTGGTTGAACAATAATCTGTGTGCTGCATCCTGCAGAAATAGGAAGTTTCTTTGTGGGGAGAATGATCCATCGGGAGCTTCTTGGCTTAGCCCCAGTTTCAGACCACAATTTTCTAACTTATGTATACATAAGCATATGCAGTTTATATGTACAATGAGCAACTGAGGTAAACTGGCAATCTGGGCTTGAGGTGGTGCTTGTAGCATTCCTGGGTGAAGTTATGGAACAGACTAAAACCACAGAAAACCTCTCTGCCACAAATGACAGGCAGTCTCTGTCCTGGGGAGCTGACTCAGGGCAGGTCTAGGGTGAGATGGAAATGCAGGATGCAAGATTTGGTGAATTGGGCTTTGAGTGCCTGGTTCCCTGCATGCAGAGCGAGGTGGTGGATGTGAGGCAAATAAAAGCAAACCCTTTGCCTGTCATAAGCTCTGGGACGGTGGATGTTGAATTTGAAGGGTTTGAAGGGATACTCCAGCTGGACCTGTGTTGCCTCCTTCCCTGCCCTTCAATGCATGAAAAAATAGCACTTGGACATAGTTTGGTTGTGAGCTATGGTCGTTGGTCATTGGACTCAGTGATCATAGATTTTTTTTTTCAGCCTTAAGGATTCCATGACTTGATGGTCCTTGTGGGTCTTTTCCAGCTCAGCATATTCTGGGATTCTATGATTTGGTGAAATAGCTCCTTGACATCCTGCCCTGACTGGCATCAGGTGGCATCCTCCTCCTGCGCTAATTAAGCACATTTAAAGAGGTGCTCTGAGCTGTGACAATTGGGCACTGCAGGCCTGGTCCTCACACCCCCGGCAGCAGGGACAATGAGGGATTTACAAAAGCAGGAGGATGGGCAGTTTTCACGTTCCAGCTTGTTTTGGGATGACTGTAGCTCTATTACCAAGTGCCTTCCCCCACTGCCAGCTGTATTTGCTGGTACTGTGAGCATGTGACAGTGTGACCTGGCAGGATTTGCCGTGGGGAGGAGAGGAAAAGCCCCCAGGCCTCCTTCCTCCCCTGGGAAGGGGAAAAAAGTAGATCTTAACAAGATCAGAGGATAAAAGTTGCTGTGTCAGGGACCTGAAAAGAGGTTTGGTTAAATTGATGTGGGAAGATTAATGGTGGGTTTTTTTTCTTTTTCTGTCTTGAAAGCTGGTGAAGGCAGAGGGACACAAATTTGCTTTTCACACTGTGTGTGTCTGGGGCTCAGCCAGCCTTGCTCCTGGCCACTCCTGGCTCTAGGACTGCCTGCCCATGCTCACCTCCTTCCCTGACTACAGCTAAAAGCATTGGAAGGAGGAAAAATATAAAATAAATGGGGCTGTGTTTATGATGTGGAGGAGGAAACACCCAGCAGTATCCTTGGCTTTTCCTTGTTCCCACTGGGTCTCTCTCTACCACCTGCATTGCCCATCCTGGAAATGCCATGAGGTTTTCCACAGCCTCCCAGATTCTTGGGGCCCTTTGAAGTTCTTTGCAGCTCTTAATGTTCTTGTGTTCTGTCTTGGTAGTATCTTGCTTCAGCTGAATTCCCATCTTCTCCTTGGCAAGAATAACCTGATACTGAGTGCCCCATTTCGTTGCCCAGGGAATATTAGATGTCCACTAGGACATCCAAGGCCACCCAGGAGCATCTCTCTGCTGCACGCAGGCATTTTAATTTATTCCTTTTTTTTTTCCCAGCTTATCTGTAAATACCAGCAGGGGCAAGACCTTGAGGAGCCAGTCCATATTCTTGCCACTGCACGTGTCCCAAGAGCTGCTGCTGCAGCCTGCTCTGGTGTCCTAGTAGTTGTCATGTGCTGTGGGATGCTAAGTCTCACTCCAGGGGTCTGCAGCACATTTGGGGTCACCTCCCCTTCCTCTGCCTTGGGCTGGGGCCAGCCCAGTGTTCTGATGAGAGGCAAATGCCCCCCCCTCTTCCAGGAGCACCAAGCGCCGCTTTGCACGCGCAGGGAGGTGCATCCCACCCAGCACACCCCACCCAGGGCTGCTTTCCCCAGTGCCGCTGCCAGCAGGGCTGGTCTCGGCTCCATTCAACCAGAACAAGCGGCAAATTAACCTGACCTAGATCTGGAGAAGCTGACAGTTGTGTGTGCCCTCAAAATCCGTGCTCTGGAGGCAATGCAGGGAGAAATCTTGCCTATTCTCAGAGAGAAGAAATAGCTGCTTATTTATAACTGTCTGAAAACCTGTTTCTCATTCCCTGGCCACCCAGAGCTCATCCTCTTCCATGCTGCTTTTCATCCCTGTGCTGGGAATGGCTTGAGACACTGGACAGGTCTCCCCATCCATCATGATGCTGCTTTTCCTGCTCCTTCCTATTTTCACTAACCAGGCACACATTTGCCTGGAGCAGGGCACACTGTCCTACATCTCATCACCACTGGGAAACCTTCCCAGAAATCCCCTGGGCA
Organism: Anthoscopus minutus; assembly: GCA_013399455.1. Lineage (NCBI taxonomy): Eukaryota > Metazoa > Chordata > Aves > Passeriformes > Paridae > Anthoscopus > Anthoscopus minutus. Next base: position 46,403 of record VWYI01034628.1, read on the forward strand.
TCAGGAAAACGCCCTTGGGGGTTGATCCTCCAGGCTGGCTGTCAGGATCACACCTTCACCTGGCAGCTGGGAAGGGCTCTGTCCCTCGTGCTCCAGCGCTGTCAGTCCGATGGCCGCTGGGTTCCTGACGGATGGGACCAGCTCTCCTGGCGCAGCCGGTCGTTGCCATGGCAATGGCAGGATATTGCTTTCTTACAGCCTCCTGGCTCACAAAGCCAGCCGCCAGCTCCAGCTTTGCTTAGCACAGGGATGTGCAGTGCATACCAAGCACTCCTGCCTTTCCTCTGTCCCCAGCTGGGAGCCCTCTCTGGAGCATGTGTGGAAGAAGCAGCAGGAACTGGAGCTTCCTGCCTCTTTCCCACAGCTGGAAAACCCCAGGTCTTTATGGCTGCCTGCTCTTCCTCCCAGTGCTCACGTACTGATCCCTCCTGCTTGTTACTTCCTCCATGTTTTACAGTTGCAAAATTCAGCCTATGCTGCTTTTTCCACCTCTTGCCTGTAAACTGCACAAGGGGGATACCCCTTAACTTCTCCAAAGCTGGAGAGGTCCATGCATACCCTCCAGTAGTGCTGACCACTGCTGCCCTGGCTACCCTGGCCAGAGAATCTGAGCCCAAGCAGGATCTCAGAGATGGGGCTCATCACACAGCTCTAGATTAGGATCTGACCTCAAGTCACAAATCTAAAAGCTTTGGGAGGCAGCAGGGTTGATTTTTGCCTAGCCTAGGGACTTGGTCACGTTTCCTCAAGCCCTGGGAGCTGCTGGTGAAAAGTAAGCTGGGTGATATGGCTGGATGGAGGGACCTGGGCAGCAGTGAGTGCAGCAGGAAAGCAGTCACAAGTGGCTAGGTCGTGCTGTACATCAACCACACATGGCCTCAGCTCCTGGTTGTGTTGAATTTGGCAAAATGCACCACATGAAGGAGAGTCCTGGCTCTTGACTAACTGCCAGCCCTCTTGGCCAAGCCCTGAGTCCCTTTGCCAGTTTCAGCCAACATGACTTGGAAACATTTATGGGTATTATTTCCCCATTGTGAGAGCCTGAGACCCAAATTGGTGCCTATTCAAAGGCTACAAGTTCAGCTGAGTCACATGATCAGCCACTAGAGAACCTGTATGGGGCTTCAGGAGACCAGACATCCTGAGCTCTGCTCAATTATGTCCTCCACTTGAAACAAAACACAGCCAGCATCACTCTGTCTGAGCCACAGATGCTTGAAATCCAGGCAGGGAGGGAGGACCCTCTGCCAGGGACTACAGACTCCTCTCCCTGGAAGAGGATGAATGCTGGTGATGAAAGGGTCCTCCCACGCTGGCAGTGAGCTCCCAGCCTTGAGAGCATCACAGAGGTGCCATATTCTTCAGGGACAGCAGTAAATATTGTTTTGGTTTTGTTTTTTTTCCTGCCTTTGGGAGCTGTGGGTTGAGACTTAATCTTGTTTATAGGCACAGAATCTTCCCAAGCATGCTGGAACCTTGTGGTGCCTGTGGCAGGTTGCTTCTTCACTGCTGCCTTACACCATACTCAGCCTAGACACCACACTGCCTGCTCTGAGGCTGCTGGGGGCTTGAAAATCAGCCTTAATTACAAAAAAAAAGCCCCAGAGATGCACTCAGCTTAAGATATCTGTGCAAAAGGAAAACTGGGAGTTTCTCTTTCTGATTTTCAAGGGCTGTGTTTTCTAGCGTGATTAAAAAAAATAAAGATATAATTGGCTTTTTGTTTTTACAAGGGGAGGAGTTTTCTGTTTTAGCTCAGAAACTGAAACTCCTGTATAACTGCAGCTCTTCAGAAAGATGCATTGTGAGAACACAGGAAAAGCCTGGGATACTGTGCTGGTGGGCAAAGGATGGTTGGGATGTGCTCTGCCAGATGTTGAGGGGTAAAGACGTGGCAGTTGAACCTTTTTAGCAGCCTTGTTGCTCTGCACAGCCCTGCTGCACTTAGAGCCTCAGGGTCGACTGATGAAATATCTCAACACAAGGACATTTGAATGAAGGGGGACCCAAAATAGCCTGAGACTTGAGAAGGATTGAGGACGGAAAAAAAACCCCACCCAGTAATAACTTCTCCAGAAATGCTATATATAGACTGATTTGGTGACTTCTGGAAAGAAAGAGCTATGAAATCTGAATGGCAGCTCTGCCTTGGCATCCTGAGCTGAGCCTTCCTTGGGATACTGCCTTGCAGAGGGGACTGGCTGGTGTGTGACCCCAAAACATCCCTGTGCTCTTGCTGAGATTGTCCCAAATCTGTGATTATGAGGGGAACACAAAACCCAGACTTCTACAAAATGGGACAAAGGGGAAAGTAAGCCCTGTTCCTGATTGTGTGAATTTGGTTTAATTTCATATGCTTCCTTCGGACTCTCAGAGCAGAAACTGTTTTGGTTTTTTTTTCTCGTCTGTCTTTCCTGCCCCATCACCTCTGCAAGCATTTGAAATTATCACTTGGAGTTTTGTAGGTAGCCCTCTTTTACTATACCTTTCTCAAGTGTGCTGGGATTTGGTGTTTTCTTCCCGCCTCACCCTCTCTATGTGGATTTGGAAAGGAAAGCTCACCCTGCACAATCCCTCTCTCTGCAGGTTATCCTGAAGGACCTGGAATTACTGGCTGAGATCGCTTCCTCCCCAGCAGGACAGACAGAGGAGGGTCATGGTCCCTTCGACGGCTCCGATGTGCGACCTGGCCCAGCGGAGCTTCATGTCCCAGCCAGGGCTGGCCAGCTGAGCTCCTCCAGTGAGTGCCCCTGTGCCACAGCTCTGTGCCTCCCTGCTCCTGGGCTCTCTCAGTGTTCCATGGCACCAGTCAGGTTTGCTTAGGCAAAAGGAGAAGCTTATTTACAGTAATCAGTCAATGTCTTCTTCCTCAACCAGCACAGTTTGGGGATTGAGTTTGCCACAGTGCAGACCAGGGCGCTGCTTTTATTTTTACTGCTCTTTCCCCTAGTTCATGTTTTGGGGATTTAGAGCTCAGCAGCAGGATGCTCCAGAGGCCAGTGTGGAGAGATGTCATTGTTGTCCTATTTTTTATGGGTCCTTGGGTTCCAGCCTCTTTTCTCCTTGTAAAAGCCCTCAGAGCCCTAGAATCAGTGCAGGATGAGATGCTGGCTGCAATCCCAGATCTCCAAAACATCCATAGATCTGCAGAGGGATCCCTGTGCCAGGCTGCCCACATTGGCTATGAACTGTTATGTTGCTCTGAGTGTCTGGCAGAACCTCAGGAGAGAGATGAAGAGGGACGATCTTACTTTCTGAGGACTTGAGAGATTAAAAAAAACCAGCCTTTCATTAATTATCCCAGCACATGGGGAAATTATTTCACCTTCCCTTGTCTGTGGTTCATGCTTTACAGTTGCTTGGCTGCTCCTTCTCCTCCTCTGCTGCTATTTAAGGGCCTCCCTGTGGTACTCCCCAGGCCAGGTCGCCCCAGCCAAAAGCACGTTTCATGTGAGCTTTGGATTTCAACACGAGCACTGAGCCAAGGTTGCCTCTCCCTGTGCAGGATGCAGCCACAGGGCCTTGCAAAATCACCACCAGGGAGAGAGGCTTTGCTTTCCCATCCCCAGGCCTTGTTTTCTCTGAAGATCTTGGATCACTTGCCCCTCCCTAGTCTTACAGATGTTGGCACCAGCAGCCAGCTCAGGTCTTGGGCTGTTCAGAGTGGGATTTTTTTTGCGAATCTACCTGTTTGCTTCTGGCAGCTTTATCTGTGTGATGGAGAGGTGAGGGCTGCAGAGCCGGTGACCTTCCCTAGCTCTCTGCAAGTCTCATCCATCCTCCCACTGTCAGAAGTGAGACTGCCTGGGCGGAGTGGCTCTTGCAGTGCTGGCCAAGCAGCTGAGGAGCTGCAGTTCAGCTCACACTGATGGTTGTCTGAGGTTTCCTTCCTTCTGGATGATCTAAAAATAGCAGGCTGGATGGCGTGAATCCTAACGACTGTCGTGGCCCCTGTTAGCTATCTGGAAGAGCAACTTGGCTTCACTTACTCAAGTGTAACCTTTAAAAAGAGTCTGGCTCTCCCCTCCTGGAGTAGATCTGCTGGAGCCAGAGCTCCTGTTGCCCCAGGATGGGACAACTTGCCCCTACACAGGTCCTAGTGGGCTCTGGCTCCCTCACCTATTTTCCTCTTCCCTATAATGCCCCAGAAGATTGTTCCTTAAGAATTTATTTGGGGCTGAGCGTTGCAGGATCATTGGCTTTTAACCAAAGGCAGATGTTTTTGGGGAGGGAAAAAGGAGCCGGTTCATTGGCCTTGGATGTTTATCATGGCCAGTCCGTCTGGCTTTGACCACCCAAGGCTGAGACTGGATGGGCTGCTGGGGAGTTCCCTCAGGGAAATTGAGGGTCACAGCTGGGCCAGGACCTTCCTGGATTATGCCTGGAAAATCAGAGGCTTCTGAAAAATAATCCTTTTGTCAGAGGATTGTTTGAAGGGAGGGCTTTTTGGAACAGGACAGTGGCCAGTGGAAATCCCCACATCTGAGCATGGGCCTGGATGGTGAGAGCACCAAAACTCTGCCCTTCCCGGGCAAAAATCATGAGGGTTGGCACCAAAGAAAGGGTGTGCCTCTTTCTGGAGTCACTGGTTTTGTACTGAGATGTATGGGATGGTTCTGTAGGGTGCTGTGGTTCAGAAGTGCTGTATTGGCAGCAGGATGGATGCTGTTGCCCCTTTAGAATGGGGGTTGCAGGGTTCCAGCACTTCTCCCCAGGGTTAAATCTCTCAATTTCCTTCACCCACTTGAGACTGAGTTGCCACTGACACTGGCAGTGGGAGGAGAGCTGCTGAGCTATCCCGGCCCAAATCCTCTCCTATTCCAGAGGCCCTTCCAAGTGTGCAGTTGGTGGCCTTGCAGGTAAACAAGTAAGGTCACCCTTTGAAATCCTTGAGCTCATGGCAGATTTCCTGCTGTGCTCTCTGTCTTGGCACTCCAGGCTTTGCTAGCCAAGCAGTAAGGGCAGGAGTGGAGGTGGAAGGGGCCAGTGCTCCCATGGTCTTCCCCACACTTCCTCTCTCTCCCTTTCTTCCCTTGGGATGTGTTTATGCAGTTGTTTCCCTGCCATTGAGTTCAGTTTCCTTCAGATGCTGGTTGATTAGTCAGGAAAGCCATGTCCCACTTCCGCAGCCCGTTCCCAGCTCCAGTTTTTATTTAGCTGCTTTGTTCTCCGGTTACGTAAGTTCAGCTGCCCTCGACGCCTTCTCCAAGCACAATGAGTTGAAGTTAGTCCAGCTCAGCACTGCTGGGGAGACCCAACATCTCCTCCCAACCTGATCTGACTGCCCTGGGAGAGGGTGGCTGGTGTTGGCCTCCAGAAGTATCTTCCTGGTACCTTCTGCCCGCTTTTCCAGGGACAGGGGCTGCACGGCTGTGCCCAAATGCTTCCTGGTGTTCAGAGTGATGGTGCAAATGCCAATCTGGTCAGTACAGTGGAGTCCAGCTGCCTGCTTTGCTTTGGGAGTGTCTTTTCCAACCCTGTAGAAGCTGAGACAAGTAGCAGATGACCTGAGAGTGATTGTCACCAAGGTCAGATCACCTGAGAGTAATTGTCACCAAGGTCAGTGGGTGAAGGGAAGTGATTCTGTGCCTTTACTCCACTCTTGTGATGAGATCCTCTAGATCTGGGGTCCTCAGCACAGGAAGGACATGACCATGTCATAGCAAGCCCAGAGGAGGTCACAGAGATGATCAGAGGCTGGAGCACCTTTACTGAGGAGACAGACTGGAAGTTAAGGTTGTTCATCCTGGAGAAAGTTCCAGGGAGACCTTAGAGCCTCTTCAAGTGCCTAAAAGGGCTCCAGAAAAACTGAATAGGGACTTTGGACAAAGCATGGACTGACAGGACAAGGGGGAATGTCTTCAGGCTGGAACAGAGTAATTTTAGATTAAGTATTAGGAAGAAATTCTTCATTTTGAGGATAGCAAGGCACTGGAAGAGATTGCCCAGAGAAGATGTGAGTCCCACCCCTGGAAGTGTTCAAGGCCAGGTTGGATGGGCCTCTGAGCAACCTGGTCTAGTGGGAGGTGTCCCTGGCCATGGCAAGGCGTTGGACTAAATATCCTTTAAATGTCCCGTCCAACCCAAACTATTCCATGAAACCACAGGTGAAAGCCGTCCAGCCTGGTCTACAGCTCTGCTCTGCACAAGAGAGAAAAGCTCATTCCAAAAGGATGCCAGACCAGCTGCTGCCTTGCACAGGGTAACTCCTGCACACATCCCTTCCATTCTGCACAGCTTTGTAAGGTGAAGCAGTTACAGCCCTTTGTTTCCTCTCCAGCTTGGTCCAGTCTCTCCCACCTGGCTTCCTGCCGGCAATGGTGGGGACAGTGCTGTACCCTCTGAGCACCTCACGCTATGTATAGGATGTTTACTGGGAGTCTGACCCTGTATGTGGATTCACTAATGTGCCTGAGGTCACTGGTTTCCACCGGGAGACCATGGATATCCCATGAGTCAGTGGATTACTCTGGAGGAGATAGTCCCTGAGAAATGTAGTCTGTTGAGTTCAGTCTTGCTGTATCCCCCTGGAGAACATGCAGCATTCCAGAGTGGAGATATTCTATGTCAGGGGTTTGCTTTTGACATATATTTGGGAGGATTTTCTCAATGAGCCAAGCCACTCCCTTTTCGTTGTCTATTGCTTCATTTGTGTAATAAATCTGCAGGGGTGGCAGTGTATGACAAGGTCCCACCTCCAGACAGTGTGTAAAATGTTAAAGCAGCCTCTGCAAATATCAGGTGAGAGTCTGTAGCATTCAGGATGTTCGTGAAAGGTACAAAAGAGAAAGTGACCTCTTGTCAGATGGCTCAGATTTGCTAAACTACTGATTCCAGTGTTAGAGAAGGATAAAAGTGAAACTTTTCCTTACTCATTCTCCCTACAAAAGGCAGCTGACATCACACCACCAACCACTTGTTCTTGAAGGAGACAGTTTGCAACAGTTTTTGCAGGATCAGGAGTTTGACAGCAGGGAGCAGAGAAGCCAAGCAGGCAGGAGAAAAGAGGGTTGTTCCTGAGTGCTTTGAGCTCAGAATTCTGATTCCTGATGGTTGATGTCTGTGGCATCTCTTTTCTACTGGCATGAAGCTGTTCAGGAGGGTTGACTGTCAAAATTTTTCTCCTGCCTCTTGGGGAGGAGAGGAATTTGAAGGAAAGGGTAATCTGTTTGTTTTCCTGGATGCAGTGTAATAGTGGAGCCAGGATGCTGTAGAAAGCCCCAGGAGAGACCATCCAGATGTAGCGTTAACTCGCCTGGCGTGCCTCCAGGTATCATGCCTCCTGAGATGGTCACAGCATACAGCCAGCCAGAAAGCCTGGGGATTCCCAAATAACAGATGGGATTACTGATGTGTAGTGGTGGACAAAGGAGAAGTTGATGGTGTAGATAAATCACTCCTAGCCAAACCCTCCCTTGGAGTTCCTTTGCTGGGCTGCCTCAGTTTCCCCAAGTTGTTGTGAGGAGTTTGTTGGGTGAGGTGAAGAATGAGATGAAAAACAAACTAGCAGAATGAATATTGGTGTGGAAATGGCCCAGGAAAGCCCATTGCTGCTCATTCCTGCAGATTATCATCCTTACATTTCACCTTTCCACGCAGGAGCCTCAACCCAGTCTAAGCTTACCATGAAGTTTAACTGTTCCTGGTTTGCATCTCTGCTGGGTACTTTGTGCTCTTGTGCAATGGCAGAGCTATACCGCTGCTGAGTTTTTGCTTATTGATTTACCTTAGCAAAGAAAAATGAGGCAGTAGTGGACTGATAACCTTCCTAGGAAAGCCATCAGGATTATCATTGCCTGCTGCCTTCCTCCATGGCAGCCATGAGCACAGACCCTGCATAAAGTGGGGAAAACCAGAAGCAGCAAAAGCCACATTTGGCATCAAAATATCCCAACCTGTCTGGGACCCCTTTTCTGTCAAGATGTTGAAGTCTCAGGAATTACAAACTCATGGCTCTTGAGCCAGATAGGAAGAGGAGAAACATCCATGTGTGCCCAGGCAAAACCAGACTGAGCACAGGCCATAGCCATGTAATCCAGAATTTTGACGGGTTTATTTCGTCAGCAGTATCCTGTGCTTGGGAGAGGGGAGAGTGGAGGTTTTCCAGAGCCCAGCTGAGCTGCCGACATGTTCACATCTGTTTCCAGCTACGCCCTGCGCCGGCTTTCTGGGAGGAGGAGGGGAGGATTTGCCTTTTTTACGGCTCTATTTTTATCCTGCTCCACAAGGCTTCACCATTCCATGTTTGCAAAAGCTAAAATTCAAAACATCCTGGGGAAGGCTGCCGGGGGGAGACACTGCACAGATTCCTACGTTGCTGCCCGGGGTTTCGCCGAGCACCATCTGGCAGTGCCGACTCCCACGCCGCTGGCACTCGGGTGGGTTGAAGGCTCATGGACCAGCTCCGGCTGCCGCCAGGTTTATCCCTGCTGCTCCCAGAGGAGCCGAGGGAGATGATTCTCTGGGCTGAGCTGGAAACATGATGCCTTGGGGAAAGCACTCGGGTGGGAAGGAGGCTTGGCCTTGCCAACTCTTAGCTTACCCTCCCTATATCCGAGCTGAAATTGCTTCAATTAGAGATTGCGGTAAATCATTTTAGCTAAACCACCGCAAATACCCTTGTGGATACTCTTTAACCAGCTTACCCAGCTTTAGCTCGCTTCAGAAAGGAATCAATTCTGCTTCAATATTATTTCAATTTGGTTTCAGTGGAGTTAAGCAAGTCCACACCGGTTTTAATTAAGACTAGTTTGAAACCAATTATAGTGAATTAATAGAAGTTATGTTTTATGCCAGGGTGAAGTTCAGAACATTATGGCTGAGATACGAAAATCCAAGTTCGTGTTGGAGTATGCCAGGCTTACCAGGAGTAACGTGGGGACATTTTGGATACTGTAGGTCTCGACACAGCTCAGCCCATCAAGCAGCCAGACAGCCTGAATGTTCCAGGGTGATGTACAATATATATTTATAAGGGCCTTAATATAGATCCCTAATTGCCTGTCTCGGTTGATTTATAGTGTGGCCACGCAGGCAATGGAAACAGCACGAGCTGCTGGTGAGCGCTCAGGGATGCACTGGGGGGTTGCAGACATTAGCTGTGCTCTGCTCGAGCTGGCACCTGTGGCGGGGGGAGCAGATGTTGGTACTATCTTAGATGATCCAAGAAGCCTGCTTGTGTCCCTGGCTCTACCCCAGTTGTGAAGGGAATCCAGGGAAAGGATTTGGTAGCCTGGCATCCTGGGCTGCAGGAGGTTGCTGTAGTCATTGATAGGACAAGGGATAATGGTGTAAAACTGACAGAGAATATGTTTAGCTTAGATACTAGGAAGAAATTCTTTATTGTGAGGGTGATGAGTTACTGGAACAGGTTGCCAAGAGAAGCTTGGCTGCCCCATCCCTGAAAGTGTTCAAGGCAGATTGCATGGAGTTCTGAGCAACTTGATCTAGTGGAAAGTGTCTCTGCACATCGCAGGGTTGTTGAAACTAGATGAGCTTTAAGGTCCCGTCTGTGATTCAGGTGTAAGGACCCAGGCTGATGTGGACTCACTGCTGCCATAGAGCTGCAATTCCCCACATGCGTTTTGTCATGTTTTACTGCTCTGATATTCCTCTGAGCCCAAAATTCTCATTTGTTCCTATTTTGTTCCTATTCTAGTGAATGTCTGGACTGAGCTTCATCATTCCTCTGAGCATGGATCTTTCTTCTTGCAGCTCCCTCCTCCATGCCAGATTTAAAAAAAAAAAAAAAAAAAGGCAGAAGAGCCATGACGTGCCACCAGCCCCAGCTACGTTAACAGCAGATCTGGCAGGTTACGGATCTGCAAAGTCTTGCTTCAGGGAAAGGGGGAGAGGTGCAAGCTTCAATTAATTAAGCCACAGTTTTCTTAACACTTCTTCCTGCTTGTCTCTCGTGCTTCAGAGAAACACTTGACAAGCTGCTGCTACAGTTCTGTCGGGCTGGGAATGCCACTGTGCTGAGCTGTAACCCGCAGGGCAGCGAGCTGAGCTCCAGGCTATGCCAGGAAGGGTTACACCATGGCACACAAGGTGCCAGCCACTTCCTAGACATCCTGTAAACAGAGCAAATGGGAAGTTTGGAGGATTGGGAGGCTTTGGAAAATAAATGCTTTGCTTGCTTGGAGGTATTGCCTGTTTAAACCCCATCTGAGGTTTGGTTGAGCCTTTTACAGCCTGGCAGACTCCTGCACACTGGTTTCTCACTCCCAGCATTAGCCCTAGAGAGCACTGGCAAGGCTGCTCTGGCATGGTGTGCCACTGTGGAAACCTTCCTTAGGGACCTGCAGGCTGCTATGCACAAGGTGGGCAAAGGATGGAGAAATGATCCTTCTGGAGTTCAGTCTCAGTGCTCCCAGAGGCAAAGGATGGTGAAGAGGCTCCCTGGAGTGGGCAGACACATGATTTCTTCTCCTAAGAAAAACAGGACACAGACTTATTTTCACCATCTCTGTATCCCAATCCTTCCTAGCTCCTAGGCTGGGTAGAAGTGTTCAACGGTCAGGAACCAATTGGTGGAAGAAAAGAGCAGTACTGAAAGTCCTGCAGCCTGTAGCTGGGATCTAATCTCCAAGGCAATTCTGATTTTTGGATACTCAGCTGATCCAGCAGGTCATTCCCAGTCTCCAGCTGAAGATGCAGGAGGTGCTGCACCACAGAGCACATACCAGAAGGTGCTTGTGACTGGTCTGTCTTGCAGCCATACAGCTCCTGGGCTTTGTCCTATGCACAGAAGTCTCCTTCCTGTCAGGAAGGAAAAGAATTGCTGCCTGCTCCTGTTTTTTCTTTAGGATGTGTTTTAGGATATGTAATGTTTAGCTGGAAGACATGCAGGGTGACAATGAGGCACAAAGCTGGCTTTGCGTTGTGGAGGGAACATTGTGCCATTGATGCTGCTGTAGGGCTCAGAGAGACTATTTTTGAGAAGGGAGGAACTCCAAGATCAGACCTTCCCCCAGACAAGCTACAGCACTGGAGCATTGTTAGCTGGTGGGAATGAAGTTGGGATGTCCTACTTGCTGCTAGCTCATGTTGCAGCACAGCCGGGTTTGGATGCCTTGGAGCTGCTGAGCAAAAATACCACTTTTGCATCTTTGAAGGACAGTTTCTGCCTGGTCTTCACCTGCCTTCCCAGGCTCTGCTGGGAGGTTTGAGGCTGAGCTGCAGGCAGGAGCAGTTGGAAGGCAGAGCTGCCGCATGTCACCTCCAGACCGTGTCTCTGCTCCCTTTTGAGCAGTGCTGTAGTGATGACATGTGGGTCATGGCTGTATTTTCATGCTGGGTACTCCCTGCCTTCAAACAAACACACCTTTGTTTTGGAGCACATTGGCTTGGCTGGATCCCTCTTTTTTTTTCCCTTTGCCCAGATCATCTTCCTTGCAGCTGAGGGGAAACATGATGCAATGGTGAACACTTGTGCTCGGAGAGCTGCCTCCTTCAAAGCCTGGCTTGAGGTTACAAATGTACCAAGGGGTGGGTGAACACACAGCTCCAGCAGGAAGAGGACACCGGGTTCTGGTCTGGATGACCTTGTATTTCATTTTCCTTTTTCTTCAGCTCTTTATGTTCTCTTAGATGGTAAATCCAAACCTGGAGAAGCTGCCCTGCATGTATCTTTTGTATATCTTTGGGAGAGGCAGGATAGAAAACAGACCAGCAGCTTTTCCATCAGCTTTCCAGGGCTTTGGCAGCTTAATTGCATCTTTAATTGGCTGCTCCATGCTCCGCTGAGTGTCCGTAGAAGCAGACAACATCCATAAATCAAACTGCTCAGGTTTCCTTTGGTTATCTGATGGAAATAGTGGGTGGGAAATAGCCTTGGGGTGCTCATGTGTGCTGGCTTCCCTCCTTACCACAGTTAGACATGGCCTTTCCAAAGGAGAAATCAAGGGAGAGAACTCCCCTTGTTGCAAAGTCGCCTTTGAAATGCTCTCTCCAAACATTTGCTTTGAGCGCTGTCCTGCTAAATAAACCATCTCCCCTGGAGTTTCACTGTGGGAAAAGCAATCTTTACCTGCCAGCTCCCTGCTCTTGTGTTTGGAAGGGATATTTCCCTAAGCAGAGAGCTGCTTCTTTCCCTGCCCTCACTTCCAGGAGTCTCAGACCAGGACAATCCCTAAGCCCAGAGCTCTGCTGTGGTTTGACCAGTGCTTTATGCTAGCCCTGGGGCTCATTGTATATGACACTTGCACCAAGTGGCTCCTGCTCAGGGAAAATCACATCACCGAGTGTAAACCAGTGTCCATGCCATGGCCTGAATGTGTGTGTCTGCCACTACACGCACACTGGGCTCAGGACATCTGTGGCTTCTGGGGTTGGATTACAGGCTCTTCAACTCACCAGCAATCTGGTGGTTTTGGGATGACTGTACATGCAATATCTGCGGAGATGGGATTGGCTCAATTTAGAGCCTCAGGCACTCCACTCCTTCTTCTAGCAGCTACTGACCCTAAATAGCTCTGGGATGAACTCCCAAAAATCCCATTTTAACCCCTGGTGCTACTTCCAGGGCTGCAACCACCATAAGATGTTTTCACTTGGGCTGGAGAGAGCCAAGATAGTTCTCTGCTTGAACCAACCAGATATCGTTATATGAGGCTTGGAAATCTTTCCATGCCCCTGCTCTTGTCTTCTCAGTGCTGTGACCATGTTTTGGGTATCTGCTCTCTCATCAAGGCTTTGGCAGCTCTAATTTGCTCTCCCCTTGCCTTCTCAGATACAAAAGGCCTGGAGTGCTCACCCTCCACCCCCACCATGAACTCCTACTTCTACAAGTTCATGATCAACCTGCTCAAGCGCTTCAGCAGTGAACGGAAACTCCTGGAAACCAGAGGAGCCTTCATCATCAGGTCAGAGCACCCCACCAGCCTCACTGAAGCCCCTGAGCACCCCTGGCATGGGTGGGACAGGGATGGCAGGGACAAGCAGCCCAAGTACTACATTCGCTCAGAGCCAAAACCATTTCCTCAAGCTTCCCTCACTCTCCAGCAGTTTTGGAGCAAACAGGATTTGCCTTTCACATGTCAAGGCACCATATTTCTCTCTTCCATCCCCAGAGGCAAAGTGGCTCCTTATGAAATAGTGTTGTCAGAGCCTGTTTCATTTAGAAACAACTAGACCAGCCGGAGCACGAAGACATGCTTGCACTCGGAGTGCCAAGCTGAGTGAATCCCTCCAGCCGACTTGGCGAGGTGCTCACCCATCCAAAGCCATGTGTTTCAGTGCATAGAGTTGGTAGATTTTGCTTCAGCTTTTTAAGGAGCTGTGGCAGAGGCTGGAGAGCCAAATGTTGCAAAAGCTGGAATGCCAAGTGTCATGGCAGCTGGCAGGGAGTCATCTTTATTGCAATAAAATCTGGTGCAAGGGATATCCATTCCTCAGCTCACTGGGAGATAACAGGGTTAATGGTTGAGGCAAGGTGGAGAAGTCAGTGAGGAGGTTGGTGGAAGCAGCTGGCAGGACCCTGGGTTTTCCTCCCTTATTTTCAGGGGTGTGGTATCAAAATGAGCAAGGGGAAAGCATGAGATACAAGTCATGTTTCTGTGGGAGCAAAGAGCCACCTCTCCAAAGGCATGAGGGTATTCCAGGTATTGATGGAAGGGTCTCATCACTGCAGTGGGAAAATACAGCATGCAGAGCTCCCGGAATTTGCTAAACTGAGCTGAGTGTGGAGTTATGTCTGCTTGGGCAGAAATTTTTGTGCAAGTCTGGATTCACCTTAGAGACAATATCCCGCTCAGAGTGTCTGCTCTTCTCTCCCCAGTCCACAGAGCCTCTAGAATAAGCCACCCTTGAAAGGGGAGTGACCAGAGTGACAGTGAGCTTGAGCAGGGTCCATTTAGAAGCTCTCCTGTACTGCAGCCACCTCCAACTTTTTCCCTCTGGCAGTGGCAGGAGAAGCCTTGTCTGGCAGACCCAGCTTTCCCAGCAACCAGCCAGAGGTGCGGTGGGACTGGCTCACAGCAGCTCAGCAAGCTGAGGCTTTTTACAGTGACTCATGCCCCAAAAAATCTGGTAAAACAAAAAAAAATTAAAAAAAGATGACTGTCCTTTGTCAAGTCACGTTGTTGCTCATCAGTAGATGCAGGACCAAAGCCAAAGTGGTGGTTCTTGGAGGGTGAGCCATGCCCTCAGGTACGAGTGTTTAACTCTGAAACCTACCAATGGTGGGTAAAAGACTGGTGTAAACTACATCTCTGCTGATTCCAGAAAAAGCAAGATGAGAATAGAGGAGAAAAACTTTTACAGGACTCTGGCAAAGATTGATCTCTTGCTGGAGAGACTCAGTGAACGTGGGAGCCTCATGGAGCTATTTTTAGACACTTTTCAAATTGAAGCCGTATGTGCGTTCCCACGTTACATCCCTCCTCTGTCCACAAGCCAGCTCAGCTGTTTTGCACAGCAGGGTGAGAAACCAGTCTCATGTTTGACTTAAGAGATGTTGTTGATGTTTCATCCTGAGCTGGAGAGTGGAAGGGGGATGCTTGAGAGACTGGGACAGCATCTGCAAAAGTGTGGTCCAGGACCACTGCTGCCTCTATCACAGGCTGGCCTGGGAACACTGAAACAAGGAAGGAAAATCCTTCCTGTTACATTTAGGCAACGATTTCCAGCTGAAGGATTAGTGTTCACAGGAAAAGGAAATGGGGGACAGGGATTTTATTCAAGCACAGCACAGCAGTTTTCCCTGTCACGTTGCTGGTGGGCAAATTCAAAGGTCTGTGAGGTCACGCAGGGGGTCTGGGGTTAAAGGTAGTTTATTTCTAATCCAACTCACGTTTGTTCATGCTTGGTTGCTGACTCTGAAAGGACTTCAGTCACTCTCCTGATATGTCCTCGGAGTCCCAGAGACAGAGGTTATGGTACGTTCTATGCTTGAGTATGGAAGTGGTGTTTGACCAGTGATCTCTGCAGGAGGTGGGACCTTCTCTTGCTCTGTAAGGGCCTGTGGTCCCCAAGACATGTAGAACTGCTCCAGAGCCTGCCTGATGCTGGGAGATGGGTGGGAGAAGTACCTGCAGTCCTCGCTGGCAGAATTCTCCCTCCAAGCCTGGCTCAGGCAGAGATAGGGGCTGTGGTGGGTGGTCTCACCATCAGTAACCCCAGTCCCAAGGTAGATATCTTGAGATGCTTTGCTAAAAAAGACAGGATGGAACTAAGTGGAAACACAAACTTCCTTCAAAATAACAGGGAAACAGCTCCAAAAACTTCTATCATTCATAAGGAAGTATCCAGAGAATTTCTTCTCCTTTGCCTGTGACAGCCAGGCTAGGGGATAACCCAGCACTGGCACATGGTCCCTCTGGCAGCACTGTTTGTTCATCAAAGAGCTGGATTGATCTGCCTTCCTGAGTAGATCCAGTGCCCATCAAAGCATGGTGTGTTGCCTCATCTGTGCCAAGGGCTTTAGGATCAGGATCCCCTCAACCCAAGGGGACCTCACAGAGAGAAAGCCTATGGCTGTGGTGGAGCTCACACGTTGAGCTGAACCCAAGCAGGAGGAGTTGGACTTAATGATCCTTGTGGGTCCCTTTCAACTCCCTGTCATCTTTGACCTGTGAGAAAGGAAGAGCAGCATCCAGGAGAAGACTCTTCAAATCTGTTTAGATGCCTCATGGATGTCTGGGCAAAGGATTTGCTGAGGGGATTCCAGTGGTACAAATCCCATAGAGTCTCATGCTGTCCCACCCCTCTCCCCTGGAGGAAGGAGGGAAACCTGCTCCCATGATCTCTTCCAAATAGTTTTTATTGGCTTGGCATCAGTTTTCAGCATTGCAGGACAATGTTCCTTTGGGGGTCAGTTCTCTCCTATTGTCACTTGTGACCTTTTTTAGGCTGGAAGCCAGTAAAATTAGTCTGTCTTCAAAACTAAGAATACCAAGTAGTGCCTTCTCCTCTCAACCCAGGCATGTTTGCACTCGAAGGTTGCTCCCAAAATGTTGTCAGAAGCAGGAGCATCAGTGTTACCTCCCACCTTGATAAGCAGATCTGAGGCCTTCCACCCTTTTCACTAATTGCCCTGGCTGGCACGTGGCTGTCCTGGATTCACCAGAGCCCTTAAGCAAGAAGCAAATATTCCCATTCAGCTACTGACCTCTTGGAGCAGCAGAAAAATGTGGAGGCGCTTCCAAAGCATCACATGGCTCCATGGAGCAGCACAGCTGTCCTCCAGGCAGGCACCCTGGGGAGGGAAAGCTGCCTGGTCAGTCAGGAGGCAGGCAGCAGAGCGGCACCGAGATTTTCGGCTCACACTGAGATTTAGAGGCTGGATTTAATGCCTGTTGGTTGGTACCAGTGCTGCGGGATGGGGGGATTAAGGGAGAGGTTAAGCCTGACTGCATGGACATCAGTGTTGCTGCTCAGAGCATAGCGTGAGGATAGGGCTGGCTGTCTTTGCAAGGAACTGTGTTTTCCCCTCTTGTACCTCCCCAGGGCTGGTTGTGCAGCTCCTGTGCTGTCCCCAGGGTCAGTCTGAGCTCCAAGCCTAGCGCCAAAGCAGACGGCCTTTTGCTGCTTTCTGAGATGGAACAGCTCAGACATTCATGGCTGATGAGCCTTGCCACAGCAAATGAACCCTCCAGGGTATGGGATGTGCTTGAGTGGCTGGAGACATCCCTATGCATGTCATGTGTGGATGCTTTGAAGTGCAGGGCTTAACTTCTAAGCCCAGCAAGGCCATTTTCTCGAAGAGCAGTGGCACCCTGGGGCAGAGAGGATGCCAGAGTCAGCACTTTGCTCCCCAGGTGGGCCCGTGTGCACGAAGGGGTTGTCTCAGCTTGTTTTATAGACCTGTTAAACAAACCTCCCCACTGCCTGGCACCTTCTCATAGGGTGTTTTCTGAGGTTAAGCTGTTCGGAAGAGGCCCTGGCATTACTTTTCAACCACTTACCGTGTGATGCACCTTGTGGGACTGGTTCATTTGATTTGAGATGGTCCTTGGCCTTTGGGGGTTTTCTTGAGCCCTGTGCGGGCTGGCCAGGGGGGCTGACTGCTTCTCCATTCACTCTGGAAGACATAGGCTGGAGCATATAAGGTTGTTCAGCCAATTTATGGCATTAGCTAGAGAGCTGGAAAATCCCAAGTCTCGTGATGGGGCCACAGATTTCTTGTTCCAGCAGACAGGAAAAGTTCACCTGGCTGGAAATTCTGACTATTCTTGAGATCTCAAAGCCCTGCCGGGATGAGGCCAGTGGAGAGCTGGATAGCGAAAAGGGCAGAGCTGATGACAAACACTGGCAGGTCACATGAGGGTCTGTACATGATTCCCTTGGGGCAGGGGTGGCCAGTCCCTCCTTTTGGACATGACAGAGCTCTTCTGCCTCTGAGAGGCTGGGACTTACTGTACAACACCAGTTTCTCTACAGAAAGTAGTGAAAAAGACAGAAAGTGAGTTTGTACCTGCTAACCAGCATGAGGAATCGGAGAGGAGGAGAGCAGAGAGCTGGAGGAGTGTGGAGCACAGACATCCATTCGATGCTCTTGGCAGGCCAGCAGTGAGATGCATGTTAAATCACTTTTCACTGGTCTGCCTGGCATTCCCAGGGCTGTGCTCTCCGTCTGGGAGAGTGGGAAGAGAAGGGCTGCCTGCCAGCATCCCAGTGAGCAGGGCTGTCGGGAGAGAGTGGGATGAGGGTTTAGCTGCAGGTTTGGATAGCAAGGGATACACTGGGGATCCTGACAGAGCCAGTTGGTGTTTGTTTTGGTAATAAGGGGGTGCCACAACCACAGGATGCCTCTATAGTGCAGTGAGCCAATGTCATCCGAGCCCTGTCCTGGCTCCCACCTCATCCCTAACCTTATTCTTTCCTCTTGCTGTGCTGTCCTCGCTTTCCAGCCCCTCACTGGAAGAGGCTCAGGAGCTGGGGCTAACAAAAACCCTTCTCTTCTCCCAGGCCTGGATGCTCTTGAGCTCCTCTGGACGCACATTTTCCGTGGCCAAACACTCCAGTACCTCCTGATGATCTGCAGGCACCCAGTGCTGGGATGCAGGACCCACTCCTGCTCCTTACTTTGGATATGCTGATGCCACTGTGCCCCCTCCAGCTCCCACTGCCAAACCCATGCCCTGAAAATCCCTCTACAAGTGAATCAGGGCTGGAGGGGGGACACGTGTCATCTCTTCCTCTCTCCCACCCTCCGTACCACTGCAATGCAGAACAAAACCTGCGTTTGTTTTTGCGGGAACCGTTTGGCTTGTACTCAGCAAAGTGCAAAAAAAAAGAAGGGGAAAAAAAATGGAGCCTCTTTGATAAACTGTGATATGAACTCGGGTAAAATCCAAACAGCTGTGAGTGCTACAAGGGAAGCTTCTGTGTCAGGAGGCAGCGAGCCTGCGAAAATCCACTGCTCTGCCTGCCAGGATGCTCGCTGGCCGCCTGCCCTCCGGCTTTAACGAACTGTGCACTCGCCATCCCCCTCCTCATGCCTCGCTGGGAGGAGGAACCGGAGAAAGCTTTTTAGTTTGTTGTTTTTGTCCATTTGCAAAGCAGAAAGAGGGACTCCCTCACACCCAAGGCCCTAGCCAGGCACAGGGTGATGGAGCAGGGTGGTGAACATGCCCAGAGGTCAGTGGGCTTCTCCTCACTCATCTCCAACCCATTCCTCTGCACCTCCCTTTAACTCTCCCTGCTCCCCAAAACCTCCTCTCCCCAGCTTGCTATGTAAAGCCCTGTGTCTGGAGATCCAGAGCAGTGCTACAGTGATGTGGTAGCAAACACACTCTGCTTTCCTGCATTCTCCCTCTGCTCCAGGCTTGCACTGTGAAGCCCTCCAGGCTCTCCTCAGGCTCCTTTGGGATTTTGGAAGGAAGCCAGCAATGCCACTACACCTCCTAAAGCCCCGAGCTCTCAAATTGTCTCTTTTTCATTGCACAGTGGGCTCCACAAGCCCACAGAAGCATATGCTTATTGAGGTTTTAATTCACTGAGGTTCTGACACATCCTTCTGGACTCTCTGATGCCCTCCCAGCCCCATGAAGTAGGATCCAGAGGGGAAAAATCCAGCTTCCCCCAGGGTAGAGGTTGGTTGGAGTTGCAATGCACCACAACAGTGCCTTCATAAGGGAGGAGTGTGGAGGAACCTGGTTACCCTGTCAAAGGATTATCCCTGCTGGGAGAGCAGGACTTGGGCCAGCCCTGGCCAGCTTCCTCCTGGGGCTGTACCCTCAGGGAATATGTCTCCACTGAGCTGCAGAGGCTGGATGAGCTGAGGTGCACTGGGTCCTGGAAATGAGTTTGCTGTGCTAACCCACCAAAGCTGCTCCAGAACCAGCCGTACTTGGAGTTGCTTGGAAGGATTTGATGGGTTTTCCTGTAGAAAAATGGGAACCACATGTGAGCAGCAGTGTCGGCGTGGGCTGGGACTAATTTGGGTCAGTGAGAGGGTGGAGGGGAGGAAGGGGAAATGTGCGTAGGAGAGGAAAATCCTCACAAAATGGCCAAGTTCCTTGAAATGGCAGGTCCCCAGGTAGGGACATCTGCTTCCTCCCAGCAATTTCCCTGTGATCACAGCAGGAATGCTGTGGAAAAGCAGGCTGTGGAAGGAGGGAGAAGGTGAACTGGACAAGTGGGGAGAGGAGATCACAGCTTCCCGGCTTGCTGACTGTCATGTTATGCAGAGCAGGTATTCAGCACAAGCAGCTTCCCAAGTGTCTCCCAAATTTTCTTTGCCTGGCTCATAGGGTGAGGATCCTCATCATAGGAAAGCAGCTTAACCTGTCTGATCCTGTTTGTTGGGACTCGGGTGTTCTGATGGTGCCTCCTTCTCTGGCTCTGCAGCTATAACAACTCAGTTTATTCATCTGTGGAAGAAAGAGCCAGGACAGGAAATCAGGCTAAGTAACAGTGCTTTTCCCCCACCTGTCTTCCAGGGTATCTTGTTCGGTTATCCTCCAGGTGCAGGGCACACTGAGTTAAAAACTGAGAAGAGTTCAGCCAGTGGGTCCAGCTGGGCACTCTGCTCCTAGGATGGGATGTCCTCGGATAAGATATCTCTAGATGGGACATCTTTAACTCCCCACTGAAAGCATAGAGCTGTGCAAAAGCCGCCTTGGTTGAAGTTCCTGCAATTCTGTGCTCCTTCCCTTTGTTCATGAGCTGCTCCTCACGTTCAGCTGCGTTTGGAGCTGGTCCACTCATAGCAGTGGATGCTCTCTTAGGGTCCTGGCAGGACAGGGAGCATCCATCTGCTCTCCTCTCATGCATCTATGAGCCTTGGAGGGAGCAAGGCCCCTCAGGCTGTATCCCTCCTTGGGACCCCTTCAGGGATCCTGGCTCAGAAGGCAGGGCAGGCATTGTGATCCAATGCAATGCTGAGAGGCAGTGGGCATGGAGGCAAGCCTGGCACTAAAACTTAAATAGCATCTGGGATGTCTAAACCATGGCATAAATGGGGTATTTCTTCAGCTGGCACTTGAGTAGGAAGTGCAGCAGGGCTTGCTGAGTTAGGGGCACCTCCTTCCCTGGTCTCCAGGATATGCTCATGTTGTTGGGAGTAGAGACAAGGCCGCTTCACCTCCCACCCCAGGGTATGCTTATCCCTGAGCCATGGGACGCTGCCACCTCTTCCCAGCCCCTTCTTTCCTTCCTTCTGGAAAGTTTCACCCTCAAACACAGAGTATATTCCTGCCATAGTCTATCCCTCTGTTTCAGAGGTTTAGAGATGGCCAGCAGGACCATTCTCCCACAAATTTGCCTTCCCTGCATGGGGATCCAAAGGCTCATCCGACTCTAGGGCAGCAACCTGCTCCTTGGCCATGCTTTTAGGAACAAAAGCACTTTTATTTCTTCATCTTAAAGCAAAGTGGTGGGGAAGGGTGAGCAAAGACCACAGCTCCCATCCCTGTACAAGCTGTGCACACCCTGAACAGGATCAGCCTCTCCCAGCTCCTGTTGCCACAGCTTTGCACCCACTCCTTTAACCTATTTTATTTGCAGTGATGAGAAATTATAGGGGGAGAAATAAGGCGCTTGTCAGTTTTCTTGAAAATTAGGCCACAGCTGTCAGCCTGAAAGGGAAGCGGACGTCTTGAAGGAAGGATCTGCTGCTGCTCTACTGTTCTCCCCAGCTCCCAAGCCAACCCCTACCCTTCCTCCCCTTCCAAACAGAGCTTGCCTCAAAACAGTGTAAGTGCCCCTCTGGGAACAGGTTCTGGAAGGCTCAGTTCCTCAGTTCCTCTCAGCTGTGGTGGTGGCTGGAGCCAGGCACATGCACTGATACTGCTGTTGGTGCCTCCTGCCTGGGGCTTGAAGTCCAAAGAGCCCAGGGCAAGACTTATATTTGCCATCCGTTTTGCCATCAAATCACTGGCAAGATTAAAAATTGGAAAAGAAGTGCTTCAGGGAGGTAATTTTTTGCTTTCCTGGAAGGGTTGGAAGGGGAGGTGTGCCTGTTTTTCAAGTGAGCCTTTTGTAGATGCTCCTACAGGATTTACAACTTTGCAGGTGATCAGTGACTCATCATTGCAGGTGCTCAAGGCCAGGTTGGATGGAGCTTGGAGCAATCTGGTCTAGTGAAAGGTGTCCCTGCCCATGGCGAGGGGGTTGGAACGAGATAGTTTTTAAGGTCCCTTCCAATCCAAACCATTCCAGAATTCTAAGGGCAGGACAGCTTTATCCATTAAGTCACTATAAAGTTTCCTCAAAGAAATTCCTGGCACACGCCAGCTTGAGCAGCTGGAGACTGGTTCTGGTTGTCTGTCTAGTGGGCTTCACCTTGGAGGAGCCATCACATTCGTCCATGTTATGCTCAAAATTGGGCCATACCTTGGGCTGAGCGGACCATCGAGTTTCCAGATTTAGTTGTCTTTTAGCTTCTGGCCCATTCCAAAGGATATTACCCTTACTTCTTGCTGCAGCCCTGTTTCCCTCTCCTGTTTGGTAGAGCTGCAAGTATCTCACTGATTATAAAAACGTCCAGAGGTATTGGATATCTGCTTGAAGAACTCGAGGTGATCTTGTTGAAGGGCACTGTTCTCAAGGCCTGTTCAAGGTGGGAACAAGGCTGGGTTCATCACGAGTCAAGGTGGATGTGCCCAGCTTCAGGCTGCATTATCAGCTTTAGCAGGCAGTAAGGAAGCCATCCTGGCAACCAGCACAGGGACCTCCTGGGTAGCCTGATGTCCAGGGGGAGCATCAGGAGGAGCAGAAGCCACGGGCTGAGGCTCTGCAGGATCAAGATGCTGTTTCACCAGTTGAAGCTGGCCTGAAATAGTAATGTACATTTGTGCTGTGTTCCTCTCAGGCATCCGTCTTGGTTGCTCTGGGGATCCCAGCGCCTCACGCTGAGGCGGCCGCAGCCCAGCGCTGAGCTGGCACCGCGGCTCCTTCGGCAGTTGTCACATTGACAGCTGCTGCCAAGCAGACACTCTGTGGGAGGGTTTTCTTGTTTGCAGTGAAACACTCTGCACCTTTCCCTTTTCAAGCGAAGGCATCGCAGGGCTTGTCTCCTCCGGCTTTCCCAGATCCACACATCTCCTCCCAGAATCCACACATCTCTTTCCCAGAATCCACACATCTCCTCCCAGGATATGCACATCTCTGGTCTGCAGCTTTCGCCAAGTTTCCCCAGGGAGCTTGATAATCATTGCAAGAAACCAAAGCTGATGAGGGTCTTTATCCTCCCCAGGCTTGCCTCCTGCAAAAGGAGCTCCCCTGATCCTAAACCTCACAAACCCTTCAAATCCCTTACATAAAATGCTATGAATTTTGTAAAGCAGGAGCTGCTGGAGTTGCCATGGTTTCCCTTGCCCAGAGGAACAGCTCTGGAGCCTCGATTCAGGAAAGGGGGGGGGATTAAAATGGGATTTTCTTTGCTGATATGGAGGGAAAGGATGGGACAATGACATCCTCCTGCTCTCTTCTCCTTCTGCCCTTCCCATCCTAATTTTATCTATGCTTCCTCTGCAAATTCCTAAAGGATCCCAGCTGCTGGGCCAGGCTGGGGGTGCTGCGTTTCCTGGCAGGAGAATTTCAGGGGGATGGGGATGGACAGTGGGTATCACAGAAGCTGTGGTTTCCCTGGTTAGGTGGGTTAAGCCAGGACATCTGCTGGGGAGCCTGGGGTGTGGAGGAAGGGTGGGGAAAAAAGCCTTTGGGAGGAGAGAGGAAGGGAGCAGAGGAAAAGGAGGGTTGGGAGGAAGTGTGGAGGGGCTCTGCCCTCCTCACAGCTGTGGAAGTTGTTTTGAGACCCATGAGCAGAAAATGGAGCAGAACCCCTTAGAGCATCACTTCCAGGCCTCAGCCAGCTCCTTCCACAGCTCAGGCTCTGTCCCAGTTGCTGGAAGTGGGACGAGACATGATCCTCTCCCTGCTGAGGCCTCGTGTCTATTAGCCCAGAGCTAATAAAGCAAATCACTTGTGCTTAATGAAGAAGCACCTGCTTAATTGAATACAGTGGGATGGTGCTCAGCATGGCCAGCAATGGGATGGGACCAGTGTTTCCCCCCCAGGCACCCCACAGAGGAGGAGATGGTTCTGCAGTGAGACTGGATCTCATCTTACTTTTTTAGATTTTAGGGAAAAACAAACGTTCACCCTCTTTGAACAAGAACTGGTTTGGCCTGAGCCTCTGCCACCCTGTTCCTGCATGGTGGCTCAGGGCAGGGGATGGGGCTGAAGTGGTTAAAGGGAGAAGCGGGCAGGATGGGAGCTCTGACAGCTCCCTGAAATGATGATGTTTAGATTAGCCGGTTTCCAAGCATCGAGTTGTCAAAGCAAACGGGCTGGGAGGGACGCCGGGGCTTGTCCTTAATTGGAGATGCGGCTCTAAAGCCACCCCATCTTGCCAGCTTCCTCTGGGCTCCAGTGCACTGCCCTGCAGCAGCTCACTCCCCCTGTACAATCCCTGTTCCATTGGTTCCCATACCTCATCCCACCTCACCAACCATTTTTGTGGTGGGAATTCATTGTGATTGACATTGCTGTGCTGGCAATTTGGTGGCTGCTACATCAGAGACACAGGGGGCCCCCAGGGTGACATGGCCACACAAAGCTTGTGGCGACCTCTCTGGCTCTTCCCTTGGCTAGCCTTGTGTTGTCGAGGAGTTCTTTAGGCAAGGGAGCAGGCAGGGTCCTGTGACTGTAGCATGGGCTAGAGGTGACATGCTGGGTCCCTTGGGAGCCCCGCAGTGGCTCAAGGTGTCCCCCACCATCACGCTGCAGGTGGATGCTGCCTCCCATCTGCCTGCAGCCACATTCCATGGCTCCATTGGAAAGGCTTGAATAACCCTTTTAATTTAAGGAGTTAAATTTTAATGGCCTGAATACCACATTTCATTATTGCCATGTGCCTGTGCTGCTGGCAGCGCATGTGTAACATAACCAGTGTGTGCCATGGTGCTCTGCGGCTGTTGCCTCCCTGGGGACACTTCTTGCCCTCTTCTTCCATGCCAGGAGATCCTTGGGGACTCTCTGGGTCCCCATGGGCAAGGGGATGCACAGGGATTAGCCAGTTCCTTTTATCATCACATTATGTATGTATAGGGAGATATATATATTATTTAAGGGGTGTGTGTGTATATATATACTTATTTATGGGATGTATATATCCAGGATATATTTATGGTGTGTACATATAAGGGGTATGGCTCCCACTCTCCATCCCCTCTGCCCTGTTCCCTTCCACAGCCACTCAGCCGGCATCTCAGTTGAAGCCACCTGTTCATCCCATTTCCCTGCTTCTTCCCAGCCAGCCTGGCGTTCCCCTCATGCCATCAAAGCCTCCCAGGGAATGGGCTCCTGGAGATCCTCCCACACCACCAGCAGCTGCCTGGTGCTGGCAGTTGGGCTCAGCTGCTGGCTGCTGTCATGAAGGCCAGCAGCTGCAGGACCAGCCAGTTGTCCCCTCCTTTGGGGACTGCTTTTGGGATATGCCAACCAAGGGGCTTCATGGAGGGGAGTTAGAAGTCTCTGCCATAGGAGGATGCTGTACACTGGCAAACTCATTCTGCTGGGGGATCCCAGAGAACCTGGGGGCAGCTAGAGGGGCTGGTGCTCAAGCAGGACAGCATCCCTGACAGCTTTGAAGCAGAGGGACAGTCTTCACACAGCTATTTCTCTAACACCCCGACAGTTTCCAGTTCCCTAGTGCCACTGAAAGGAGCAGGGAGAATCCTAACCCCTCCCCACTAATCTAAACCAGACCTGAAATTAGAAAGCAGCTCGCATTCAGCCCCATGCTCACTGTGAGCACAGCATTCACCAGCCAAATGGCAGAGCTCCTATTTATGGAAAGTGAGAGCCTTCCTTTTCCATGGGAGAGGGGGATGCTGAAAGGCATCCTTTTGTCATGGGGGAGCTTTGGAGGTCACCAAATTGCCCTCAGTGCTCCCTGGTACTGTTTTGTTTGTGTAAACTCTTGCTGTGGTCTTCTTGCCTGGAAGGTATAAAACACCAGCTCCCCACCAGCCATGAGCATTGCAGCCAGTCCCTGCTGTACTGGCACACCAACCACTGCACTGTTGAGACTAAAACTATCCTAGTGTTTGTCCCTGGAGAACCTATTCCTTCTTTGGGCACATTAAACCATCCCACTTCATGGTTCAAGTGCCCAGCACAGCTGCTGGAGGAAGCTTGGCAAGGATGGGGCATCCAGTTATCCCCCCTTGCTGGAGAAGGGCAGCATGGAGCCACCTTACTCCGGGGCTGGGCTTAGCCTGCCCAGGTTGGGCTTGCTTTGCTGCAGCTGGCAGTGACTGGATCCTGCCTGCAATGCTGAGCTATTGATTTGCTTTTGGCTCTATCAGGCTGGACTAAAAGCCTCTGCCTTCCCCTTTCCTCCCTCCATGCCTCACTTTCCCACCACTCCCTCCTGCAGCCATTCCGCGTCCAAGCAGCGAGAAATCAGGGAAGCGTTTTCATCCCCATGAATGCAGCTGGTTACGTAAGAATAATTGGGATAAATGAGCTTATTTATCACAGCCCATTCCATTTTAGCGGGGTCCAGGGTGATTGCCGGGTTGGGTTACATAAAATCCCGCACAGAGCATCTCATTGTCCAGCAGCAGCCACATGGGATGCGGGAGCTGCCGATGGAGAGCAGCCAGGGCTGGGTGAGGAGGGAAGGGATTATTTGGCAGGACGAAGAGGTGGGAGGAAGATGGGGAGTTTCTTCCTCCATTCTTGAGAAGATCTGTTTCTCTTTCTGAGTACCTAAACCACCACGCTTTAGGGTATGGTCTTTGGAGTCTAACTATAGCCAAATAGTTTTCCTCTGGTCTCTCCTCACAGGGGCTGGAAACTTGCATCCTTCCTCCTCACACCAGGAGGTGAAAACATGGCTTTCAGGCAGGCAGATTCAGGTGTACCTCCTACCTCCTGGCAAAACCAGGCAACTAGTGGACACCTCCAACCCAGCAGCCCAAGCAGCTGCTCCTTGTTTTGCCTCTTAATTCTCTCAGATATGCCTCCAGGGGGAAATCTGAATCCAGCTAAGATTATTTGGTGGGGAACTGAGTTTGGTAGGAGCTGGAGGAAAGCAGAGTTGCTCTGGGGGATGCCTTGGTGCCAAGGTTCCCTATCAGCCCATGAGGAAATGTGTTGAGCCAGGGACCGTCCCAGTTTCAGGAGAAACTGGGATGCTGGGGAGCCAGCTGGGTTTCCCTGTGTCTCTCCAATCCTCACACTGGGGATCTGAGCTGGCCCTGGGCAACATTTCAGGTGTCCTCAGACAAACTGCCCAGGAAGGCAAGAATCTGGAGAAAAACAGGAAATCCCCAAATCCTAACAAATGTGGGAGGAAAAAAATCTAATGTGTTTTTTTGGTTGTTTCTGGGCTAAAAAATGTTGAAAATCTTGGGAATGCCTCAAGATTTGTTAAGCAGAACATTCCTGCTGTGACCTAGCCAGGCAGATCAGCATGGGCTGCAGTGCTGGTTACACTGTTTTGGGGAGAGCACTGCTGGCAGGATATCCAGTGGAGCAGAGACATTTTCCAGCTTCACCAGCTGGATCTCTGTAGCCACTCAGCACCGGATCTCATGGCAGCTGGAGCATGGAGGAGTCCAAAGAGCAGCCTCTGGCTGCAGGGCTGCCAGGTTGCACAATGCCAGGAGAAATTGCTTCACCCCACTGGCTGCTCTCACTACGATGTTCCTCAGTGTCAGAGGGATCCTGGTCTGACTGGGCCATCACATGCCATCTGCAGTGATGCTGCTGCATACTCACTACACTGGTCACGCTCGAAAGTGACACTGAAACTTTCTGGGGGAGGTCATGGGAAGGCTTGAGGTGGCACAAGCCATAGTACTGTGTACCAGCAAGGTCCCAAAGCAGTATGACCAGGGACATCCCAAGCAATATCACCAGGGACATGTCTTAACACAGCTATGGTTTTTGTTCTTGTCCTGGTGTGAATAACTGCATTCTCCAAATGCAGAGCCTGGTATTACCCCGCATCATCTGCCTTCTGGTGCCACCACGCTCACTCAACCTCTTACGCATCCAGATCTCCACCCTGATCCTCTCTGAAGAAATGGGCTCACATCAGAGTATTGATTGTGCTCATTAACCATCCTTCCCCTCGCATTTCTCCTCTGTGATACACAGGCAGCTTTGTCTACTTCTGAATGCAGAGAACATCTTTCACTCCATGGCAGACATACTGCTTAGGGAGGAGGACCTAAAATTTGCCTCTACCATGGTCCACACCCTCAATACCATCCTGCTGACATCCTCCGAGCTCTTCCAGCTGAGAAACCAACTGAAGGACCTGAAGACCCCGGTATGCACAGTAGGAGCAGGCTTAGCAGCTGGAGGGGACGTAATGGGGGTGGTGGGGACCTGGCAGCCACCTGGGAGTGTGTCTTGCTGCTCAATCCCTGCCTTGTAGGTCCCAGAATTGGAGCTTGGGCAGCCTCTTTATTCATCTACCCTTCAGGAGCTGAGGATGGACTTGGAGAATGTGCCCAACTCTTCCCAACTCTTGCTTTTCTCCCTGGAATGGGAATGAGCTTACTGAGCCCTCAAGCAGCTGTTGCCTCCCTCCATCTGCCCTCCATGGGCCATGGGACAGGTGACAGCAGGAGGAGAGTCCCACAATCCTCAACTGTCCCTCCCAGGAACATGCCCACAGGATTTGCTGAGCAGCTGCTACCAGCACCAGTGACATCCAAGGAAGGAGAGGAGGAAGATTTCTCCTCCTCCTTCTGCTGAAAACCAGTGATGCTTGGGTGTCCCTTTGGGTGGGACAGCATTGTCCTCCAGCCCCTCATCCCATGATGGACACAGGAGCCCTGAGGGCCACCTCAGCATGCTGGTCACCCCAAAGCCCACCTGATCTCCATCTCTTGGGGCTGAGGCTCATGCCAGGTGGACTTGGTGGGTCCAGAAACATCCCTTTGTGTTTTGGTGGCACTTGCCAGGCTGGAGGGTTGGTGTGGGGTGCCTGGGGCTCTCCATGCCATGTGTGTGCTCTCAGTGGTGACCAAATCCCAACAGTTCTCTCCTTCCCCAGGAAAGCCGTAACCTCTTCTGCTGCCTGTACCGGTCCTGGTGTCACAACCCTGTGACGACTGTGTCCCTCTGCTTCCTTACCCAGAACTATAAGCATGCCTATGACCTCATCCAGAAATTGTATCCTTTGGGGATTTTCTGACAGGGTGGGGCCTGAGCTGGCCCTTGGTCCCTCTGCGGCAACTAAGGTCACCCTGCAGGCCAGCCCAGCCTCCTGCCTGCAGCCCATCATTACCAGGGCAGGGCAGCCTGTGCTGGGTATGTGCCAACTCCCTTCCCCTGGTGTCATCCCTTTTTTTGTGGTGAAAATAGAGGAGGGCGTGCACTGACTGAGCCTTGACCTTCCCCTGCCCTGGAGGGGAGGTTCCTCTTCCTCCCAGGAAAATGAAGGTTTTGGCCTCCTGGCCTGGTGAGGAGCAGGCAGTGCCCAGCATGGCACAATCGCCAGTGAGCTCACCATCTGCCTGCAGCAGAGTGATTATTTTCATGTGCCAGCAAACCCCAAGCCTCCCTGAGTAGTTTTCCAAATGAAGAAGCTCAATAACACACTCAGCTTCCCTTCCCAGTGCACACTGGCATTCCTTCTGGGAGATGCACCATCCCCATGGGCCAGGAGGGTAAAAGCAAGCATCCTCCCTTGAACACTGATCCCGCCTGCTCTCAGCTTTTTGGACAGCTTGCCTGTTCCCCTATACCTACCTGCTCATCTGTCTCTCTCCGTCATCCCTTGGCCACCCTACAGACCTTTCAGCCCTGCCTGCGTGCAAGCCCTGCCTGTTCCCTGCCCGCTCACGTCCCCCAGGAGCTGTGGTTGCAGGGAGGCTTTGGCAAAGCTGTGATCTGCAGCGGGCATCACCGGCGCAAGCCATCTGCTGCTGCCCAGCCACCTTTTTCCAAGGTGCCGTCCTTAACAGCCACATCCAGTGGGGATCTGGAGGTCACCGTGGATTTCCTCACCGAGGTGGACAAGCTGGTGCAGCTCATCGAGTGTCCCATATTCACGTGTAAGGAGGAAACCCCGGGTGGGGAAGGGGCGGTGCTCCCCCTCGCCGCCTCCATCGCAGGCGGCAGCTGCCGCACGAATAAATAGAGCAGAAGTTATGAGACTTCTTGCCAGGAGGTTTGC
Organism: Anthoscopus minutus; assembly: GCA_013399455.1. Lineage (NCBI taxonomy): Eukaryota > Metazoa > Chordata > Aves > Passeriformes > Paridae > Anthoscopus > Anthoscopus minutus. Next base: position 75,996 of record VWYI01034628.1, read on the forward strand.
CCAGCACTGGAGCTGCCTGCAGGGACAAGGGCACACTGGCAGCACGGGGGGCAGCGTTGCCCCCCAGATATAGGTTAAGGGAGCGAGCAGCCCTGGCATCCAACAAAAGGGATCGGGGAAGGGATGGGGGGGCCTGGATCACACTGAGCATCTCCAGGAGTACACAAGGAGCGCATCAGATGGAGGGAACCCTCTGTGCCACCCTCGGATGTACAGGGCAGCATTGTGGGTGCTGCTAGGTCCCTTAGCTAGTAAAAAGGGGTGTTTTTTTCTGAAAATGAAAAACTAAGCCCTAAAAAACTAGCTGATGTTTTCTCTAGTATCCAGCAATGTGTGTCCCCCATTGGGTAATGCAGCAGTGCCTGACCAGGGGCTCAGGGCTATGACACTGCTATCCAGGATGTGGCTGGGTGACCTGTGGCTGTGGGGGTATTTCTCATTATGTCAATTTGCTGCCCCTGGGCTTCTCACTGAAGGTGTAGCAGGGCACTGAGGTTTTTGGGAAATGTCCTAGAAAGGACTTTGTGGGGCAGCTATATGGGTCCAGGGTGATATTGGGGAATATTTAAGGGAAGAGGTTTAGAGCAGCTGGGCAGTAGAGACCCTTAGTCATGCTCCCTCCTGTAGACCCTCTCCTGTATCCCCAGGATGACTGTCCCAATGTGTGAGGTATCCACGTGTCTGTGGTGGTTTTACATGCCCCAAAATTATTCATTGAGGGTTCCCTAGCCCACTCACCTTAGTCTGCACATCTCAGGGTAAGGGACAGATGTGTCCCCCATAAAGTGGCATCCCTGGTGATGGCCCCCTTTACTGGGAAACACCAGAGGAATAAGTGACAGCTAGGAGGTGAGATGCTGAGACACAGACATTGCCCCATCTCCTGGTCTGCCCCTTCAGTTGTATTTAGGGCTCCAGAAGGCTCTTCTGCCATGAGCACAGCAAGGGATGGAGCCAGAGGGCAGTTTTACCTCTACTGAGAAGAATTGAGACCCAGCACGTGTAACCTGCAGAACCAAGCAGAGGGGTTTCCTTCTGCTCCAGAGAGTCCCCAGGAGGTTGTTACCCAGGCCTCTGGATGTGATGCTCCAGGGTGGGTATTTCTGATATACCTGCAGAAGCTGAGGAGCAATCCCTTGTTGCATGTGTGTTCTCAGGCAGACAGCATGGACAGCCTCAGGGGTGAGTGGTATCAGGAGTGGTAGACTGGGGAGCCCCCAGGGGGCTGTGTCAAGGAGAGGGACTTCTGGACAATGTGGGGGACACCAAGATGGATGGGTTAATGAAAGGGGAGAGAGGTGCCATCAAGTGCCCCTTGGGTTGGCTGGCAGAGGCTTAGAACCTCTCCAGTACTATCAGAGGGGGTGGGAGGAACCTGCTCTTGCAGCTGGAGATGAAATGCATTTTCCCTGCCTTCCCATCCTCTTCTGTCCTCTTCCAGATCTCCGCCTGCAGCTGCTTGATGTGAAGAACAATCCCTACCTGATCAAGGCTCTCTATGGCCTGCTGATGCTGCTGCCCCAGAGCAGCGCCTTCCAGCTCCTCTCCCACCGCCTCCAGTGCGTGCCCAACCCAGAGCTCATGCAGACCACGTAAGTGCTGGGGGGATGGACCAGCTTCAGCATCGGGGCTGGATCAGCTGTTCCCCCACAGCTGAGCATCCCTGCCATTCCAGGCTCAGCCCCGATCCCGGGCTCAGCCCCATTCTCTGGCTTTCACCCCCCCCACTCCTTTGCGGCCGTGGCTGCTCCTTGTCCCCATGGCTGGGAGTGTTGGCTCGGGGGGTTTTTTGTGTCTATATTTGGTAACCCTGGGAGGGCTGTGCCTCATCCACAGGCATTTGGCATCCGGGATGGAAAATTTCACTTGTGGGGTCGCTATGGAAACGAGCAGAGCTGGGAAGGAGGTTTATGGAGAAAGACTCCAGCAGCTGGGGGGGGCTCCCAAAGCGTCCCCCCTGCAGCCTGGGCAGCGTTCACAGCACCCAGAAGGAGCCTGGCACCCTGCTAATGGCTCTGGATGGCTGCTCCATTCCCACTCCTGGCCTTTGGGGGTCCATGAGTTGTACAAGTGTGGCATCTCCCTGCAGACTCGCTGAGATCCTTGTGCTCCCTGCCCAGGGGTGCTGCCTATGGGATTTTGCTTTCCAACCCTTGGCTAATGAGTAGTGGGGGGACTTGATAATAAAGCTGGCTCTGCCTTGGCGCAGCCCTGGGAACAAAAAAGCTCCCAAGATGGGCAGGTTTCTGAATTAACCCCCCGCTGCTGTTGTCGCTCCTTGGCTTTTAACTGCTTCCCTGGGATGGCTTTTATCCCTCATGGCCTCCGGCACTGAGCTCCTACCCACAGCCGAGCACTGATATTTAACTAGGGGGGTGGAGAGGGGACTACGTGTGCTTCCCCCTCCTTTTTTCTCCCCACTAACCCCTGGCAGTGGGGGTTTTCCGAGCTGTCAGACGGCCTGAGCATCTGATTAACTCTGACCTACATTCCTTCAAACACCGAGGCCAGCTTTCATAACTGGCCAGTCCCAGCTGCCCCCTCCCCAGGGACATACCAGGGCCACCAGAGCTGCCTGCCATCCTCCCATGGGCATCCTATGGCTGGTGTCTCCTCCTTACTTGAACAGGGATGAGTATCCATGGCTGGAACCCTAGAGAGCCTGCATTTGGAGGCTCCAGCCATGGGTGGTCATCCCTGGGGACTGTGCCTGCTGCCACTGGATGTTTTTAGCTTGCTTAAAAAAACAGACATAGAAACTGAGGCACATGGCCCTGGCATCCTTATCTCACTGCTTTTGACTGCAGTGGGTTGGGATAGAGGGGGAGTATGTCAGAGGAATTAAACCTCCCATGTGGGGCCAAGATGCAGATGTCCCTTGTCCCCTCCTTGTCCCAGGACCTCTTGGGCTCAACTCACACCTTTGGAGGATGAAAATATGTCTTTGGGGGTATTTTATGAGACATCAGCATGACTAGGATTTGCTGAGCTCAGCTTCTTCGAGACAAGCTTTTGGTGCTGCCAGTGGTAGATACTCACAGTACCAAACATACCCATCCCCTTCCCACCCTCATTCTCTCTTCCCACCCTGCAGGGACAACACCAAGGCCAGCACCAGCTTCAAGAGAACAGGAGCCTGCAACATTGACTACACAGAGCTGCTGCAGCACTTTGAGAAGGTCCAAAACAAGCACCTGGAAGCAAGACACCAGCGAGCCGGGCGGGCAGAGCAGCTGGACCGGCGGGTGGTCCTCTGAGCACCCCTGCAGCCACCACGGGTGTGCACAGTTGCTGGGGCAGGGACCAGGGGACACAGACCAGGGAACAGACACACCAGTTGCTGGCCACCAAAAGATCTGGTGGATTTAATGGAGATGGGCAAGCGCTCAAGACAGGGCTGGTTTTCCCCCCCCACTGTGCGTATGGACAAGGGGGGACCCTCAGGCTGTGCCCAGCTTCTCTTGTGTGTGCTGGTGGGACATGGGGAAGGGCTGCCAGAGGCAAGGGCCAGGGTAAAGCACCTTGTCTTCTTTTGCAATGGGGCAAGGAAACTCCCCTTTGCTTTGCTAATGCGTTCCCCGTGACTGTCAGCTGAGCGCTCAGCCTGCTGCCAGCAGCACCGGAGGAGGGAAGGGAAGACGGGAGCAACCCCTGGCCTTCCGCCCTGGAAAACAAGCACACAGGGCTGCCAGCCACCTCTCACCACCCTGAGTTCCACCCTCTGGTTCTGAGGCCCTGCTGGAGATGGCCAGTGGCACCTCACTCGGGGAGAAACTCCTGTGCCTGACACTTGGCCCCCTCCCTGCATTCACACATCCTCTCTGAGTCCCCGGCTCTTGGCAGGGACCACTGCATAGCTTCAATTCCCAGCCAGCACTGGGGTACATGGGGAGCAGTGGACCTAACCCCAAACTCCATTCCTTGTTCCTGCATTAAGCTCCCCCATGATAAAATAAACAAGCAATGCGGAAAAGCCCATTCCTTGTTGCTGGGCTTCCATCATAGTTTTGTTCCCAAGTGGAGCCAAAAACCCAGCAAGGGCAGGGGATGGCATGAAGCATCTTACTTGACCCTGTGCCCCGGGCTGGGCCAGCCCTGCCACGTTGGCGTGCCAGCAAGCAGGACTTCTCCGCCTGCTCTTCTTCCGAGCAGGAAAAAAAACACCACTGAAATTCTTCCAGGCCACGGTCACGAAACCGCAGCGCAATGACAGGCATTTTCCTGGCCCTGAGCAGCCACCAGTGTTGCTTTCATCCTGTCCTGTGGCACCAAGGGACCCCGGCACGTGCCAGGCTACTGCCATTTGGGAGACACCATTGCATCCCCTGCATGTTTCAGGCCCTTACTTGATCCTAGGAAAAGGGGGATTGGAGGAATTCATGGAGTTTTTATGGCTTCTGGCCTGTTTACAGGGAAGACTGTATCTGGCAGTGGATTTCCCAAACAGCCCCATACCGACACTGCTTTGGCCAGGATAAAGACATTCCTGTCATTCCCGGGAAAGGGCTTTCCAGACCCAGTCACGGCGGGTTAATTTTAACAGCCAGCCCTCCAGGATGTGTGAGCAGTGACTTCTTAAGCCAGCCGGTTTCTTTGGGGGGTATATGCTGCTGGACCCCTGGGTCATTGTCAGTGTGGGACAGGGCAGGCTCTGCCTCACTCCTGCCGAGCTCATTGCTGCTGAGCAGCCCCTTTCTACACTGAGGGACTGGGTTTATGGAGAGAAATTCCAGCCGGCTTCTGGAGTGCTGAGCCATAATTGTTTCCTTATGGGTGGCTCTTGACCAACACCGTCCAGAGCAGTGTGGGCATCATCGGCATGAGGACTACTTTTCTGGCAGGAGGGGGAATAGGTGGTTCGGGCTGAAACCCTTTCCCCAGCTGAGCATCATTGCACTGTGAGGGGCAGAGAGGTTTGTCGGGGCTCAGCCTGGCACCCCCAGATCCCAGGAGGCTGGGACTGGGGCCTTGGGGGATGGGTGTGGGAAGGGTTTGTTACGCATTTCCCATGGCTCCCTGATAATCGAGTGCATGGACACATTTTGGGGCCGTGGTGTAACTACTGCAGAGGGACTTCACCGTCCAGCGCGTCTTGGACAGTCAGGAAGGCAGTGAGGATCAAACATTCTTTGGGGAGAGGCAGCATATCCCTCCGGCGCCTCCAGAGGTCTGGGGCTGCCCCTGGGCATCCCATAGCATCTCCAAGTGCAGTGTCCTTGGGTATTCTCTAGGGCACTCCTACGCCGTCACGAGAGCAAATCCATGCCACATCTCCAGGCATCCCTCGGGTCTCCCTCCGCTGTAGTCCTGGGGCACCCGATGTTACTTCCTGATCGCCCCCAAGAGAATCCCCGAGAATCACCGGGGCTGCCCCACGCTCCGTCATCCCTGCGCGTCCTCCGGGTTGCCCGCAGCAGCTCCCGGAGCATCCCTGGGGCTGACCCCGCTCATCCCCCCCCG
>VWYI01034628.1:81477-159009 GCA_013399455.1 Anthoscopus minutus
GGCGGCGCCGCCCGCCCCGGGCTGCCGCAGCGCCGCGATGGAGACGGCGGAGAAGGAGTGCGGAGCCCTCGGCGGCCTCTTCCAAGCCATCATCAATGACATGAAGGTAGGGGATCCCCCCCTCCGCACCCCGGTTTTGCTGTCGTGACAGCGCTCCCCCCGCACCATTCCCCCATCACCCGGCTTCCCCGGGCAGCCCCCGCGCTGCTGCTGCCGGTGCCGGTCCCGCCGTAGGTACCGAGGCTCTGCTGCCCAGTCGCGGGATGGGGGTTGGAACCCCGCATTGGGTATCGGAGCCCGATCATTAGCCCCACAGCGACTGTCGGGGTCCTACATGGGCTGTCGGAGCCCGGCACGGGTTGCCAGAGCCCCACATCAGCCCATTACTGGGCATCGGAGCTCTGTGTTGGGCATCGGAGCCCTGGAGATCGCAATCCCCCATCATCTCTATATTCACCGTTGGATACTGGATCTCCATCCTGGGGATTGCAGCCCTGCATCATCCCCAGATCCATCTCTGGCTATCGGAGCCCTGTTCTGGGTGTTGCAGCTCTATATCTGCCCTGTTATCCTTCACTGGATATCAGAGCGCCATGTCGGGCATCAAGGTCTCACATTGGGTGTCAGAGCATGGCACTGGGTACCAGAGCCCCACATCAACCCCATAATGTGCATCAGGGCCCTGCATTGGGTATTGGAGCCCATACTGGGGATCCTGGCTCTGTGTCAGCCCTGTATCCATCCTCAGGTGCCGGAGCCCCTTGTCTGATGACAGACCAGGCATCACGGCTCCTCGCCAGGTGCCACTGGCCCCACAACGGCCATTGCCACCCGTTTCAGGCATCATGTTGTCCCTGCCCCCCCACCCCATGCCCAGCCTGGATTTCTGCTGGACCCAGTGGGGTTGACACCAGTGGAACAAAAATGTCCCCTAGCTCCTTGATCCCATTTCCTAACCCGGGAAGAGGATATTGCCTCCACCCTCCCTGGGAGCAGGATGGGGCCATGTTTAAAAAAACCTCTTTGTTTGTTTGTTTTAATTTTAAAAAAAAAATTTTAAAAGCTTGGGGGCATTTCTGACTAGGGGCTGAGTGGGGAGGAGGGGACCAGCCATATTTCTTCATCTCGGGGGGCCTAAATTCCCACAGCCAGCTCCAGTGCTGGGGTTTAGCTCTAGTCATTTTTGGGAAGTAAAAGCTCTCTTCCTCCTCCTCCTCTTCCTCTCTTCATGCTGCAGACCCGTCCAGACAATGCTGTCATTGCCAAAGCAGGGGAGAGGGGATAAAAAAAAAAAATAAAAGCCTTACTTGGAAGGAGATTAACCCTTTCCAGGGGCAGTGGTGGCTCTGCAGCTGGACTCTGGCTCAGGGCTGGGAGAAAAGCTCCAGGGAGAAAATCCCAACTCTCCCCAGGGCAGTGGGATCCAGGGCTTGTGGGAAACGGGTGCTGGTGTGATCAGCTCCCTCCCTCAAATGCCTTCACCCCAGCCACCCTCTCCAGACAGCCTGGCTGAGTCTATATTCCTGGGGGGTGGTGGGGGAAGCCCGTGCCTCAGTTTCCCCATTCTCCTGCTGAGGCTTCAGGGGGAATAAGCCATCCCTGAACCCATCCGGATGTAGTTGGACTGGGAACCCCTCACCTAAGACTACTAGGCTGGATTCAGTCTCATGCCATTTGAAGGTGGGAAAGATGAAAGAAAAACTATGAAAAAGAAGGAAAACCCCACCACACTACAGCTGAGGCTCAGCTTGTGCCCTGCACAGCCCTGGCCGAGTGCCAGTGGCACCTGAGGGTGTGCTGTCCCCATCTCCCAGCCACGTGGGTGTCCTGGCACGGGCACTGGGGAACAAGTAACTCTCTGCTTGAAGAACTGCCGGCATTGAAGGGCAGTGACGTGCTTATGGTCCTGTTGCTGGGACTCCTGTGCTGATCACAGAGCAAAGGGACCTAATTTTGGTGGTAGATGGCTTTTTCAGCACCCCTTGGGGGTGGTGGGGAGACTTTGTTTGTTGGTGACAATCCCTAAGCTGGCTTCATTCCTGTTGCCTCTCCTCGAGTGCCCGGTGTCCCTGGATGACCTTGGCATGTCCTTGTCCCCATTGTCCTCTTCCCCATCCTTCTCATGCCTGGCATCATAGGAGTTTGGGAGCATCACAACCTGCTCCCTTCTACAGGGCAGCCTCACTTACCCTGCCTGGGGTGGCCAAGGAAGGTGGCCTGGGGACAATGATCCAGGAGTAGTGGCCCAGCCTTCTGGCAATGACAGTCCCTGGGGACCCACAACCAGGGGCTCGCTGCTACAAGTGGTGTGTGAAGTGGCACCCTCAAACCCTTTCTTTGCTGACTCATGAGGAAATAGGGGCTTTCATGGTACCAAAACACAGTGCTGGGCTGGTCTCATGCCCCCTCAGTGCAAACCTTGTCCCCAAAGCTGCCACCAAGCCATAGTGCCTGTGGGAATGTGTGGTAATGTACATGTCCCAGCCTGGTGGCTGCCCTAGGGGAGTTTACAGACACCTGTCACTGCCATCAGATGGTGACACCAGGATAGCACCAGGATTTTGTCATTGGGACAACAGGACCAGGATTGACCTTGCTAAGATAGCAGCACCAGTATGGCTTCACCAGGATGATGACACCAGGACTGGCCCTACTGGGATGGCTTTGCTGGGATAGTAGCACTGGGACCAACTTCACTGGAACAGCATTGGAATGGTCTTGCCAGGATGGTGGCACCTGGATAGCTTCAGTGGAATGGTGGCCCCGGTACTGGCCATGCAAGGTTGGTGCTGGGACGGCTTTGTCAAGACAGCACCAGGATTGGCCTCGCCAGGACAACATGGGCTGGCCTTGCTGGGATGGTGACACCGGGACAGCCTTACTGTATGGTGGATCAGGATCAGCCTTGTTGTGATAGCACCAGGATGGCCTTGCTGAGATGGCACTGCAGCTGGCATTACTGGGAGAGTCCTCACTGGAATGGCACCAGCATGGTCTACTGGGACTGGCTTCACTGGGACAGCACTGAGATAGCTTTGTTGAAACAGTGGCACTGGGATGGCCTTGCTGAGATGGTGGCACTGGGACTGCCCTGGGATGACTTCACTGGAATGGTTGCACTGGGACAGCCCTGGAATAGCCTCACCACAAGGGCAGTGACACAGGTCATGCACAGATGGCCTTGCCGGGATGGCACCAGAGTGGCCTCATTGGGACAGCACTGGGGTGGCCTCCCAAGCACCTGTGCCTTGTCCCTGTCCCCACACAACTGCCCCATTCAGAGCTTCAGGAGCCCTGACTTGTTGACCCTTGGGCTCAGGGGAGGTGAGCACTGGGGCTCCCATCTGTGGGACTGGAGATGATGGTGGGCTTGGCCATCAGCGCTTTGGGTGAAAGTTGCTGGGAGTGTCTCTTCTACTGCTAGCCAGAGTCTTAAAGATTTTTCATTTGATGCCTTCAGATTTTCAGACCTATAACCTACCTTGACCCCCATGAGGAAAAGATCATTCAAAATCTTGAGGTCTCCATGGTCTATAAATTTGGGTGACCAGACTGGAAAGGGGAAAAAACAGGAGGGAAAAGAGCTGTGCTCAGGCTTTATTAGCCATCAGAGAAGCCATTGAGCTGGTCCAGTGGAGGGGGAACCTGTGCTGACTGGGAAGCAGTGCAGGGGATGTGGGGTCCTGTCTCTCACCATCACCCTTCCTCCTTGCAGAGCTCCTACCCCATATGGGAGGATTTCAACTCGAAGGCCACCAAGCTGCACTCTCAGCTCAGGTGAGTGGCCAAAGAGGGGGTGGGACATGGGGGATCCCCCTCCTTTTTGGCACATTCCAGTGTGTCTTGCACCCACTGAGCTCCTCCCTTGCTCTCTCTGCCTCAGGACCACGGTGCTGGCCGCAGTTGCCTTCCTGGATGCCTTCCAGAAAGTGGCCGACATGGCCACCAACACCCGAGGTAAGGTCCTGTCTCCTAGGGGTGGGTATCACCAGGCTTGTCTGGGCAGGGGGACAGGTGGTGAGTGTCCCCTGCCGACATTTCTGAGGTGGACTTCAAGCAGCAGCTTCACCATCCAAAGAGAGATATCCAACCTTTTCCCACACCAAGGTGGAGTATTCCCTAGGAAGCAGCATTGGAAAGATGGAGTGGAGATGGGGCAGAAGTTGGGCACCCATGTGGGTGCTGATCCTCAGCAGCTATGGGTGCTTAGCCACATTTTCTGGTGGGACTGGGACAGCCCCACGCTCCTGTACCCATCTCTGCCCCCCAAGATGCACAGTCCACCTTCCTTGTCCCTGGCACCATCTAGAAGGTTCCCAGGGGGTTCCAGCTGCCCCAGGGGTCTCCAAGGAAGGGGAATTAGCTAGAGGGAGATTCAGGAGTCCAAGCTCAACTGTTTTGGGGACAAACCCCTATGCAGCAGGGAGGTGACTGAAGAGCCAAGGCTGTATGTGGGGTCCCCCATAACTGTTGGGGAGTGAGGAGGAAGGATTCCAGGACCCTCTCTGGGTGCCTGCTGGCAACGAGGAGCCACTTCCCACAGCTTGGGTTCTGCCAAGCAGATGGTCCCGGGCTGGTTTGCAGACTGGCGGCATCCAGGCCATCTGGAGCCACGCAAGGAGGAGGAGGTGGAGGCAGCAACTTGAGCCAGAATCAGCTTTGCCTCCAAACCCACTAGCCCACTGCACCAGGGGATTAGGGCTCCCTCAATTCCCTGCCAGCCCGGGCAGCCAAAGCAAGGAGAGGGCATAGGGACATTGCTGGGGATGAGCACCACAGGAGTCAGTGTCATCCTGTAGTGCTGCTATACCTGCAGGGCTTTTTGGGAGGATGGGAGGCAGAGCAGCAGCATGGGGAAACTGAGGCACTGGGTGGGGGCTGGCTGCTGGCCTTGTGCACAGTGCATGAGAATCGGATTAGAAGCAGCAGGAGCTGGGATAAGAGCATTAGGACCTGGATTAGGAGACTACCCCAGCGCAGGAGAAGGCCCTGGCCTATGGGTTCCTCTATTTCCATAGCACTGGGGGACTGAGGGGCATCCAAAACTCCTGAAAAAGGATGAGAGGTATTTTTGGAGGTTTTTTTCGGGGAGAGAAAGGCTGAATGTCACTCCTTAGTTTGCACCCAAGGATTTTTGATTGCCGTTTTTCCTGGGATTTGCCTGCAGCACTGCCACCATGTGGCCATCCTTAGACTTCAGTGTTAGCAGTGGTTTCACCTAAAAAGGATGCTCCTGCTATGTGTTGCTGGCAAATATACTCCCCAGGAAGTTTGGACTCCATTTTTATCCACTCAGGATTGTGCCTGGAGGTGTGGGATGGAGCTGACTGTCTGGAACTATGCCAGGGTACCTCATCCCTTCCCTCCCCTGGCCCCCCCAGTGAAAAATTTAAGGCAAAAAATGGGAGCAGGTTCTAATTTCAAGGCCTCTAGAAAAGATATTTATTGCTTCATGTATTAGTTAGTGGATGATGATTTTTTTTTTTGTGGATTTATCTGGAGAAAAAACAAGCCACCCCCTGCCTAAAGTGTTTCCAATGCCCAGTGCACCCCAGCGCTGATTGTCCCTGTCACGAGCCACCCTGATCCCACTGTACAAACTGGGCTGGGACTGGTGTGGGGGTGTCCCTGCCCCTTGTCATCTGTGCTTTGCTCCCCACCAGGTGCCACAAGGGACATTGGCTCAGCACTGACCCGGATGTGCATGCGGCACCGCAGCATTGAGGCCAAGCTCCGGCAGTTCACCAAGTAAGCGGGACCAGGATCAGCTTTGCCTTCAAACCCGCAGGCATTGCTGCCACGGCCTGGCCAGGCTCATCCCTTGCTAAAGAAGAGGATGCTGGATATTGGCTGGGCATGGGATGGGGGAATAGCTTCCTCCTGGCACCAGCGCTCTCCCACACTCTCTGTTTCTCTCTCCCTGATTCAGTGCCCTCATGGAGAGCCTGATCAACCCGTTGCAGGACAGGATTGAGGACTGGAAGAAAACTGCCAACCAGCTGGACAAGGACCATGCAAAAGGTACGGGGGATATGGATTGATCTGTGCAGGGTGTCTGCGCTGTTGGGCAGGGCAGTGCTCTGACAGCACTTCTGCACCCCCAGAGTACAAACGAGCACGCCATGAGATCAAGAAAAAGTCCTCTGATACCCTCAAGCTCCAGAAAAAGGCTCGCAAAGGTGAGAGGGGGTCTCCTGGGGGGTGCCCCCACCAGCCCCCTCTGCAGCACCCTCAGCCAGGGCCGGTATCCTGGCTGTGGCACTGACAACTGGGGGGTGGACACTAGGGGGGTCTTGCTGCCCCCCTGTAGAAAGGGAGGTACTGGCACGGCCCCGGGAGTGGCGGGGAGGCGGGGCATGCGCCCCAGCCTTCGGCCTCTTTTCACACGTTTTCTCTGTCTCCTTCTCTCTTCCCTCCCCTCCACATCCTTCCTGTAGAGCTACTTGGTAAGTGAACCGCTGCCCCCCACCACCGGCCCCCTCTTTGCTTCCTCATCTACTCCCCCCAGTCTCCCCAGCCTCTGTCTGTCTGTCCGTCCATCCATCCGCTCCCTGTTCCCACCCTCACCCTGCTTTTAGCTTAGCTTAGCCTGCACCCCATATCCTGAGGCGATGCCAGCCCCATCATGTTACAGCACAAGGGGTCCTCTGATCCCAAGGGCCAGGGATGGGGATGGGGTGGCAGAGGAGCCCCCTGCTTAGGGCTGGTGTGGGGTGAGTGCTCCTGGACCTTCCAGGGATATGGGCACAGTGGGAGACCTATGGTATCTGCTGGAATGTGAGGATGGGGTGATGTCCCCAAGCTGGGGGAATGGCCTTGGCTTGGCAGTGGTACCACCAGCAGATTGGGGAGGGTGTCAGGGGAGCCCAGCTCTGACAGTGCCCCATCCCGCAGGGAAGGGGGACCTGCAGCCCCAGCTGGACAACGCACTGCAGGACGTCAATGACATGTACCTGCTGCTGGAGGAGACGGAGAAGCAGGCGGTCCGCAAAGCCCTCATCGAGGAGCGGGGCCGCTTCTGCACCTTCATCACCTTCCTGCAGCCCGTGGTGGTGAGTGTTGGGGGCTGGGAGGGACAGGGGTTGTTCCTTCTGCCCAGTGGGTGCTGATGCTCTCTCTTGTCTGTCCTCAGAATGGGGAGCTCACCATGCTAGGAGAGATCACCCACCTGCAGGGCATCATTGAGGACCTGGTGGTGCTCACTGCTGAGCCACACAAGTTGCCCCCTGCTAGTGAACAGGTCAGTGGGAGCAAGCCAGGGATCAGGGGAAGGACTTTGGGAGGACTTAGACCCCATCTTTCCTGCAGGTGATCAAGGACCTGAAGGGCTCTGACTACAGCTGGTCCTACCAGACGCCCCCATCCTCGCCCAGCAGCTCCAGCTCCCGCAAGTCCAGCATGTGCAGGTATGGTGAGGTGGGCTCCATACCCAACCACAGCCAGGAAATCCAGCCCTCTTCGTTAACCTCAGTGGGTTGATGATGCTTACGACCTTTGGGCATGCTCACAAGGTGCATGTCCACCTTCTCATGTCCATATGGGCAAGTGGCTCCCATTAATATGGAGGAATTGGTCTTGGTGCACTGGGTAGGGCTGGTGGACCTATGGGGCAGGAAGGGGTCTGACACATGCCCTGTCCTTAGGGATCTGGGGACGATGTGTGCTGTGCATGGTTGGTTGTCTGGGGGCAAGCACACCACCTCTGTCGTGTCCACCAGCCTGTTCCCTGCCACAGGGCCACTGCAGGAGGCAGAGGGACATCCCCAGGAGGACTACATGCCTCAGTTTCCCCAGGCTGGGATGTGTGGCAGGGCGCTGGCCGTCCTGCCACCTCCGAACCTTTGTCTTAAATTCTCTTTTCCTTCCTTTGTCCTCCCCACCGGCGTGTCCCCGTCCCCCCGGCGCCCCCCCAGCAGCGTTAGCAGTGCCAAGGGTGGCATGGCGTGGCCCGGCGGGGCTCAGACCTGCTCACCCAGTTCCACCTATCGCTACCGCAGCCTGGCACAGCCCCCCGCCGCCGCCACCCGCCTCTCCAGCGTCTCCTCCCACGACTCCGGCTTCATCTCCCAGGACGCCGCTTACTCCAAACCACCTTCCCCCATGCCCTCGGACATCACCAGCCAGGTACAGGGAGCATGGTCTGTGCTGCTGACCCCCCCATGCCTCAGTTTCCTCTTCCATAGAATGGGTGGGTGGTGCTGGGTGCAACACAGCAGTCCAGTGCAGAGGTGAGGAGAGCCACCCTCAGAAGTATTTCCACCTGTGTTGGCATCATGGGAAATAAATACTGGGAATATTGACGATGCCTGCCATACTTGGGGGCATCCTGGGCCACGCGGCAGAGAAACCCCATCCATGAATTCCCCCAGGGATGGGGCACAGGTATCCCTCTCCATGTGCCAGGAGAAGAGGGTGTTTTCTGATTACCACAGCCCTGTAATACCCAGTTTGTGCCAGTCACCCACCAGGCAGCATGGAGCAAAGCATCCCCTTCATGCTGCACCGTCCCCAGTGCCAAGAATGCTCCAGAATCCCCAGGGAATTGCCATTCCTGCCTGTCCATGCTAACCTGTCATCAACCCAGTAAGGTCCCCACTGCCCAAAATATCTGTTGGCTTTGCATGGCTTGAGGTGAGAAGGGGAAGGGGTTAGGGCAATGCATCATCCCAGTTCTTGACTCCGCTGTCAAGGTCATATCCTGCTCACCATCCTGCATCTACCACCAGAGGGGAGGAGATCTGGGGGCCTCACTCAGCCAGGGGAGCTGTGGGTGCTTCTCTAACTGGGGTCATGGCTCTGGCTTTGCTTGCTAACTGCCTCTTCTCTCACCTTCTGGCTCTCGGCTCGTCGCGGCACAGCAGAAGTCCTCCAGCTCGGCGTCCTCGGAGGCATCCGAAACCTGCCAGTCAGTTAGCGAGTGCAGCTCCCCCACCTCGGTTAGTCCTTGCCATCCCACGAGGGTTGCATTTCACACGTGATTTCCCCCCTCACTTCATGGGGTTCAGCCCCTGGACACTCCCCTCCCTTCCTGCATGGGGCTGAACATCCTGAGCAGCACCCGTGGCTTGACACGGGGGACATCAGCTTGAGACCCCTCCTGCCACATTCCTGGTCCCAGAGTCACCAGCATGAACTGCATGCCTTGCCCGTTGCAGGACTGGTCCAAGGCCAGCCCCTATGACCAGCCGGTGGTCCCTACCCTGCAGCGGCGCAAGGACCGCGTGGAGCACCTGCGGGAAGCCGAGATGGGCTCTCCTGCTGCCGGGTACCCGGGCGTCGGTGGCGAGGATGCGCCCAGGCCCCGGATGTCGCCAGCTACAATTGCTGCCAAGGTACCAGCTGTGGCAGGGAGGACACAGAAGTGAGGGGGCTCCTGGGGACTCCCAAAGGAGGAACCAGGGTGCTGACAGTGCCTCTTGCCCCAGCAGCATGGGGAGGAGGTGTCCCCTGCCGCCAGTGACCTGGCCATGGTCTTGACTCGTGGCCTGAGCTTGGAGCACCAGAAGAGCAGCCGAGACTCACTGCAGTACTCCAGTGGCTACAGCACACAGACCACCACCCCATCCTGCTCTGAGGACACCATCCCTTCCCAAGGTACTGGCACCGGGGATACCTGGGACCTCCTGAAATTGCACTTAGAGTAGGGATGGGCACAGCAGAAGTTTTGGTGGTCCTGGGGTACATTTCTGTGCTCTGGGTGTCATAGCATCGGGCTGTGTTCATACTGTGTAAGGCCTGGTGGGGTGCCACAAATAACCACAGCTTTTCCTGGTTATTTGGGTGATAGCTGGGACTCAGCAGGTGCAGTTGTGCCAGGAAGTGCGGAACAGGGTTATGGTTTGTGGTGATGTTTCTGTGTGAAGAGGTTGAGTACAGGTGGAGATGGTGGCAGATGGTAGGTGATGGCAACAGTCAGTAGTCCATGTCTGTCATGGTGTTGGCATGATGGCTGAGCCAGTTATGAACACATGGTGGTGACAGTGGACATTGGGTGTGACCATGTTGTGATGGCTGTGGTTGGAGTGGTTTTGATGGTGACAGTTGGGTTTGGTTGTGATTTCAGTGTGGCGGTTGGGGTCATTGTGGTTTCCTTCCAGTGGTGATGTTTGGGTTTGATGGTGAGCATGTTGTGCCGGCAATGATTGGGACAGTAGTGGTTGTGTGACAATCATGGCAGTTTTTGGTTGTGCTGTGATGGAGGTGGCTGGGGCTGGCTTTGATGGCATGGTTGGGTTTGGCTACCCACTGCCCCCTAGCCGCACTGATGGTGCTGCTCCCTCCCCAGGCTCCGACTATGACTGCTACTCAGTGAATGGTGACGTGGAGTGTGACCCCCAGAGTGATTTTGACAAGTCCTCCACCATCCCACGCAACAGTAACATCGCCCAGAACTACCGGCGGATGATCCAGACCAAGCGTCCTGCCTCCACCGCCGGGCTGCCCACCGGCACCAACCTCCCGGCCGGCACCACCCCGGGGGTGGCCACCATCCGCCGCACACCCTCCACCAAGCCCTCGGTCCGCCGTACGCTCTCCAATGCTGGCCCTATCCCCATCCGACCGCCCATCGTCCCTGTGAAGACCCCCACAGTGCCCGATTCCCCTGGCTACGCTGGCCCTACACGGGTGGGCAGTGAAGAGTGTGTCTTCTATGCTGATGATGCCTCTCCGAACCCCCTGGATTTTGCCAAAGCTTCGCCCAAGCGGCTGAGCCTTCCCAACACTGCCTGGGGTGGCGGTGCCATGGAGATCTCTGTCTACCCCGGGGCCGGCCAGCACCTCTCTGCTGAGGAAGAGGAGGACCAACAGTTGGCTGCCAACCGGCACAGTTTGGTGGAGAAGATTGGGGAGCTGGTGGCTGGCGCCCACGCCCTGGGGGAAGGCCAGTTCCCCTTCCCCACCGCCCTCGTGGGGTCTGGCCCCAGCGAGGAGACCCCCGCACCGCCCCCCGCGGCCTCCATGGACCCCCCAGCTGAAGACATGCTGGTGGCCATCCGGCGTGGGGTGCGCCTGCGCAGGACCGTCACCAATGACAGGTCGGCCCCGCGGATATCGTGATGATGCCCCGGCCAGCGGGGACGTGCCCGCCGTGGCCAATGGACCCCCGGGGGCATCTGCTGCGCCTCCCCGGGAACTCCCAGCCGCCGGCACCTGCTGCCCTATCCCTCCCTGGTGCCCCCTGCTTCCTGCCCCTCTGTCTCCTCCTGCCCTGCCTTCTCCCTACATCCCTTCTTCACTCGTTCTTTCTTCAGCCCTCTTTCTCCTCTTTACTTTTTCTCCTTTTCTCCTCTTCTTTTTCTTCTATTTTCTGCTTTTTTCTTTTGTTGTTCAATGCCATTTTTCCTTCTCTTTTCTTATCTTCTTCATTTTCCCATTTTTCTTCTTTTCCTCTTCTTGTTCTCCTTTTCTTTTCAACTCTTTTTCTCCTGCCTTCTATTTTCCTCTTTTTTCCCTTTCCTTTTTTTACTTCTTTCCCTTTGTTGCTCTTTTTCTTTTCCCCTCTCGCTTTCCCTCTCCTCTGTTTTCTTTCCCCGGGTGCAGGCGGGTGGCCCCAGCCGCAGCAGGAGAGGACGGTGCCAGCAGGGCTGTGGCAGCCATGGAACATCAGGAGCACCAGGAGTGAGGGGCCCTCGCCCCATTCCCCCCAGCTGCCTGCTAGGGGCCAGCACAGCTCAGCCTCCTTCCAGGGGCAGAAGCAATGGGCTGGGGGTGCAGGGGGGGAAGAAGAAGCGGGGGACATGTGAGAGGGTGTTGGGGCTGGGGGTAGAGGCACTGCAATCTCCTCTGTTTGAGGGGACACTAGGGTGCAGGGACTGAGGATGCTTGAACCTCCACTTTGTCCCCCCTCACAAGGATCGCTTGGGACCCCCTGCAAACCCCCTCACTCTCCCTCAGCACCCACAGACCCTATGCAGGGTCCGCTCAGAGGTGGGTCCAGGCATAGGAGGTTTGACTCAGACCCTCCAAACCAAGCAGCTGATTTCTGCCGGCGGCTGGAGGAAAGCACAACCCCCGGCCCCCCGCTGTACATAGCCCGCCGCTGCCCCGCTGTCTGTCGCATCGCAGCCCCTCAGCCCTCCCCCTTAGGAATAACAATTTAGTTCTTCCCCCTTCCCCTGCCCAGAACCGCTGAGGCCAAGTGACAAATGTTTGGGTTTGAGGGAGGGGGTGGATCTCTTATTTTGTACAGAAAACAAAAATTCTTTGGAAAAGAAAAAAAACTGACCCGTCTTTCGACTGAAGTAACTTTTCTGGTGCTGTTGTTAACTTGGTCCTTATTCTTTTCTCTTTTTTTAATTTATTTTCCCCCCTCGTGTTCCCACCTCTGCCACCGCTTCCCCTCTCCTTGTCCCTGTGCCACATTTCTTTCTCTTTCTTTCATTTCCGTCTTTTCTTTTAATTTTTTTTTTCTGGTGGTAATTCCCCTCTTTTCCGCCCTCCCCTGTTTTCCATAGTCACTGCTACAAGTAACGAATGCACTGTGAAGATTCCAGTATTAATAAAGGTTGTACTGTAATTAATAGCCTTCCTTGCCTGTGCTCCCATGGATGTTCTGGTTCTCTGGGGTCACCCCAGTAATGAGGAACAGGTGGGAAGGTACCATCACCCCTTTGGGGTTCCCATGCTTTGAGAGGTGGATGTTTAGGGATACAGAGGAGTGCAACAGCCCCATGGTCAAGGTGACGGGTGACCCTCAAATGCAGAAGAACATCCTGCTGCCCCATCCCCTCCAGAAGGGCGGGTGCAGGCGGTGCCCCCCACCTCCACCCATCCCAGCAGCACTCGCAGCTTTGGCACCTCCCGGATTATCGAGGCCGATTGCCAAACCTCGCTGGGCAGCACAACCGGCTGTGGAGAGCAGAGGCGATGGAGGGGCTCAGCGTGGGCAGTGTCCTGCTGACCGGCTGCGATGGGGGCCTGGGCCTGGCGCTGCTGAAGGGGCTGCTGGAGCAGCCCAGCCCACCTCGGCACCTCTTCGCTGCTTGCCTGGACACCCAGGGCAAGGTAGGGAGGGCACCGGCGCGGGAGGGGACAGGAGGGAGTCAGCTCTGGGATGGGTGCCTGGGATGCCCTAATCCTGCCTGGAACTGGGAGACTTGAGTGCCAGCATCCTGCACGAGGAATGGCATGGAAAAAAACACACATACACGTATACATATACACATACACATACAAAAGAAATACATATATATGTATTAAATACTAAAAATACCTATGTATGTATTAAATATGTATGTGTTTGGGTTTTTTGCGTCTCTTGGTGCAGGAATGTGCACGATGGGGAGTGCAGGGAGGGTTGCTGGCAGCCCCCTTGCCGGGGACATCGCTGCTGGGAGCTTTGAAGCTGCCGGGCTCAGCCAGGTGCAGAGAAGCAGCGACTCGCCCCAAATGGGATCTTGTTATAACCTGTCGGTTGTGACACGAGGGGCCACCCTGTTCCCACCCCGGCACGGTGCTGGCGTCGCCTCCCATGAGCTTCCCCACGTGACCCCCTTCCCCTGCTTTCTCCACCTAGGCTGTCAATGAGGTGGCTTTGGGCTTTCCCAACGTCATGATCCTGCCTCTAGGTAAGTGCTGGGGCGGGAAAGGGATGAAGCTTCTCAGGATTTAATTGCGAACGTGGGTGGCTCCAGGAAATGCCACCAAGCAGGCGGATCCTTTGGTTTGGCTTAGCTCAACCAGGTCACTGATGGGACCAGGAGGATTCTCAGTGGCTGGGAGTTGCCTCCTGCCTTGTCCTACAGCATCTTGCCAGGGTCATGGCCACCAGCCTGTCCCCAAACCCTCCTGCCCCCTCGCAGATGTGACAGACCCCAACAGCATCAAGGCAGCAGTCGGGAAGGTGAGGGAGAAGGTGGGAAGTGCTGGCCTCAACCTCCTGATTAACAACACTGGCACCACACGCCGTAGCACCCTGGCCACTGAGACAGCAGAGAACATGAGCCTCGTCTACACCACCAACACCATCGGGCCTCTGCAGACAAGCCAGGTGAGGACATGGGCAAGCCCTGCCCCAAACACTGGGAATAGAGAGGAAGAGGATGGTGATGCCTGAGATCCCATCCCCCGCAGGCCTTCCTGCCCCTGCTGAAGGAGGCTGCTGAGGCTGAAGGGCAGCATGAGATGAGCTGCAGCAGAGCTGCCATCATCAACATCTCCAGCATCCTGGGCTCCATCGAGGTTGCTGAGGCTTGGGAGGAGAGGCAGGACATCTGCTACCGCTGCAGCAAGGTATTGCCACTGGCAGGATGGAGAGGAATTTGGGGGTCACCTCCTCTGGGATTCCCCACCACCACTGGCCATGGTATTGCCAGATCATGATGGTAAGGAGGGGAATTTGTCCTCCCAGGCTGCTCTGAACATGCTCACCAAGTGCCTGGCCCTGGAGTACGGGACCAGTGGGATCCTCTGTGTGTCTGTGGATCCTGGATGTGTGACACCTCCCTTGGAACAGGGGATGGTGAGTGACAGGAGGTGCATGGCCATCCTTGGCATGGAAATCCTTGACCATGGAAATCCCTTCCCTGGGCACTTGGGCACCCTGCAGTCCCTTGGTCCCACAGTGGCTGTGCCACCACAGCAAAGGGACAGTTCCAGGCTCTACCCTCAAACCATCTCATTCCTTCCCCATTTTTTACTTCCTTTCCTATCCTGATGGTGTGTCAGCAGAGGGCACCCCGGTCCTGCACTCGGCTGTCCCTCACCCTGCTCTGGCTGACAAATGATTCACTTTTTAATTAGAAATGAAAAAATTAACTTCCATCCTTACAGCACTCAAATGACAGACAATCAGTTTGTGCAAAGCCACATCCCTTGACTGCTGGAGCATCTCCAGCTGCTCCCAAACCAATCCAGTCGGAGCCACCATACCATGGGTGGGATTGGGGGTGTTGGGATAGAGAATCTTGGCTCACATTTTCCTTCACCCTTGGGTGCAACAGGGCCCGGTGACAGTGGAGGAGAGCGTGCGGGGCGTCCTGCAGCTGCTGGCCCAGCTCTCAGCCACCAGCAATGGCACCTTCTGGGACTGGAGAGGGCAGAGGCTGCCCTGGTGAGAGCAGCATCTGCCCACTGAGCTTAAGTAATGAATTAAAGTGAATTAATTGCCATTTCCAGGCTCATTCTGATTCGGGATGAGGGAAGGAGGGATGAAACAGGAATGTTCAGGTTGGGAGATGAGAGTTGGATTCGCTGCCCCCTGGCCTGGGATGCTGATTTGGACAAGGGCAGCATAAGGAAGGATGCTCCAAGTGTGGTCCTGAATCCAAGGCATCCCCTGGGGCCAGAGAACTCCCTGATTATCCTCATTCTAGGCCCATAAGCCATACTACTCAGGGAGACATCCCAGACAGCCCCCAAACTCAGCCCTTGTCCTGCTGAGTCTGCCCACCCCAAAACCAGCAGGCTTTTCCATGCCCACCCCAAGCATGCTGCCAGGCATTCCTCTTGCTGGTTCAAGGCCAGCACAAGTTCTTCCTATTCCAGCAGCTGAGGGGTTTCACAGTGGGAGATTTCCCAAGTCTCAGCACATGTCTAACTAAAGATGTCTTTTGAGACCTGGGCAGGATGTCCTGGACTGACCCTCCCTGAAATTATCCCACATGGTACACCAGGAGATACTGTAAACAGGCTCCCATTCTTGATCCTGTGAGTGCATTCCTGTAGAGGCTCTCAGCTGACATTTTTGAAGCCATCTCTCAAAGGAAGGATCAGAAGAAAATGCACAGTAGCTCAAGTGGGCTGGATACGCAGGGTTTTGGCAAGCCCATTGCTGTGGGGATGCTCTGGGAAGCTTGGCAGGGGTCATTTTGCAGGGACAGCTTCGGTTTTCCCACAGTGGAGGAGGATGAAGCATCATTCCCACACTTGACACGAGGAAGTAGGAGGTTGGGGCTCAGCCCCAAGGGTTAAGGCAGCCCTGGATCTCTGGACCACACAGGGGCTCTTTTAAAGCCAGCAAGGATGGGAAAGAGAATCCCTCTAGTTAAAGCTCTTATCAAGCAGTGGATCATCACTGGTGATGATAAGATTTTATATGAGCTCTATGTGGGCTTTATATAAACAGGAATGTTTATATAAACTAGGCATGAAGGGAGAAAGGGAGAAAAAGGAGGAGGAGGAGGAGGGGGAGGAGGAAGACGTTCCTCCATTCAGGCTGCAGTGCCCATGAACCTAAGCCACGAATGCACAAGTTAAGGTCTCTATTAGCTGATGAAGGTAATTAACTAAGCTGTTAAGGAGGGATGCAGCCAGGCAGCCCTAGTCCCTCTGGTGTGCCACCTGCATCGCGCCGCCAAGCACAACAAACAAATCCAGATGTTTCCTTGCTGGGGAAGCCGCTGGGGCTGACCAAGGCAGCTTGGCAGGGGTCCCTGTACCAGAGTGAGTCTTTCCCCCAGAGCGGTGGGGGAGGTGGCTGACACCCCAAAAGAGGAGGCAGTGGAGGCAGTGGGGTTCTGTTTGCTGGTCCTTTATTTCAGGTAAGGCTGGAAGCTCCCAGGACCCAGTCGGAAGCTGAGCTGCAATGCTAGAGAATTAACGTGTTTAATGAAAGCTGAGGAAAAAATACAAATCAAGAGAAACAGGTGCGTCCCCCCGACAGCTGCCTGCCACGGGGGGCTGTGTCTGACCCCACACCCATGCAAAGGGTGCTGGACGTTTCAGACGGACAAGATCCCACAGCCATAAACACTCCCACAGTTCTGGAAGGGGTTGTGTTTGGTCCTGGAAGGAGTGGCATTTGTCCCACCTTTGCACCTTCCTTGGGAAACCCCCATAGGGCTCTGGTAGGAGCAGAGCAGAGGCAGCATCCGAGGCTCCAGGGCAAGGAGGGCTCAAGTGAGGAGTCTTTCACAAGGTTAGGTGGACTCCCACCGACCTGAGCAGAGGGAACAGGTGCCATGGCGTGGGACAGGGCCCCCCTGTGTGGCACCTGCATTCCCCAAGGCCGAGACCCCCAACCTGATCCCAAACTCACAGGGCACCCCATAGAGCATCCGCATGACCTTGAGGCAGTTGTCCAGTAGAGCCTTGGGGCGCACAGCCTTGCTCCGGCTCTCAGCGCCCGCGCTGTAGATCAGCTTCACCAGATCGGCCACCACTGTCTCCACATCTGTCTGGAGGGACAGACCACCAGGATGTCACCAAGGACCCCAAGGGACAGCAGGGTGCAAAAGAACAAAGCCATTGCATTGGCCGGGAATCGAACCCGGGCCTCCCGCGTGGCAGGCGAGAATTCTACCACTGAACCACCAATGCCAGATGTGCAAGACTTCCCAGCCCTCCCCCACACTCCCAAACCCAGCCGGCTGGGAGCAGTAGGGACAGATCCTGTCACTTCTGAACATCCTCACAGAGCACCCCAACACACTCTCATACCGCAGCTCCAGCCCATGGGAACGCCTCTCCCTGCTGCCCCACATCACCTACACCAAGGAGGGGGTGTTAGCAGCCTGCACAGTTAACCCCCTCATGAGACAACCCAGCAAAGCTCACTCTCTCCTCAGAGGGGCTGTGGAACCTGCCTCGTGGCACAGGACAACACAGCCACACTTTGGGTTCACGTTGGTGACCCAGCTGTGACAGGCCACCTACATCCAGCACCCAAACACAGCCGCATCTTGGCTGTGGCAGCACCCCCCAGATCCATGCAGGTCCAATTGCCCTGAGCCTCACTGCCACGTAGCCAAAGACCTTTGTCACTGCCACCAAACCAGAAACTCTCACTGTCAGTGAGCCATGGACAGTCACTGCCCATAAAGCAGGGTCCTTCTCTGTCACCAAGTCCTCTATGGGTCACCAAGGTGCCCTGGTTTTGTTCCACTGACAAGGACACTCCTCACATCCACACAGGGGGAGAGATGAGCCATCCCTCCAAGCACCCCGGGGCAATCTCCGTGGTCCTCCAGAGACACTGGGTACAAGAAAAATGGAACCATTGCATTGGCCGGGAATCGAACCCGGGCCTCCCGCGTGGCAGGCGAGAATTCTACCACTGAACCACCAATGCCAGATGTGCAGGATGTCCCAGCCCTCCCCAAACAACCCCTCTGTCCCAAATCCAGCAGAGTGAGTGCAATGCAGGCAGGCACTGCCGCCTGTGAACAAACCACCCACACACACAGAGACACAGATGTGCGCACACACACACACACAGACACGCACAAAGGGGACCCCAAGACACACCTCTGATACTGCAGCTCCAGCCCATGGAAGCACCTCTTCTGCAGCCTTGTCAATAAGGAGGGGTTGTCAGCAGCCCCCAGAGTTAACCCTCTGGTGACAACTGAGCAAATCTCTCTCCTCAGAAAGGCTACAAAACCTGCCCTGTGGTACCAGACAACCCAGCCACACTTCGGGTTCACATTGGTGACCCAGCTGTCACAGGCCACCCACATCCAGCACCCAAACATCCCTTCCTTGGGGTGCAGCAGCACCTCCCAGCCACAAGCAACCCAAGGCTGCATGGAGCCCAAGTCAGGCGGCAGTGCAAGGGGCTGTAGAGTTGAAAGGCAGTCCACTGGGCTGCACTGACAAGGAACCAAACCCTGGCTTTTGAGGTGAGGAGCACAATAATTGTCCCAGTGAACTACATGTGCCAGATGTGGAACTGCTCACAGGTGCCATCTGCTTCCATGGCCTTGGCACCCTTGACAGGAACCAGCACCTCCCACTGCTCCTAAGTCAGGGACCTTGACTGCCACCGACATACCACACCTTGCTGTCATTGAATGTCCCTCCCTGTCACCCAGCTGAGCTGGTCATTCACCAAACCATCTCCTCTTAGTGCTCCCCGCTGCCACCAAGCCAAGGATCCTCATGGCAGGCAGAGCTGCTGCTGCCACTCTCAGGGCCTGAGCACCCACACAAACTACAGAATTAATCCCGAGGAGAAATGGAGAGGAAGCACCTCTACAGAGATGCCCAAGGGAGCACCCACGGGAGCACTACAGGGGAGCACCTCTGCACTATTCCATGGACACACTGGCAGCTGCCAAAGGACAGCAGGGTGCAAAAGAACAAAGCCATTGCATTGGCCGGGAATCGAACCCGGGCCTCCCGCGTGGCAGGGGAGAATTCTACCACTGAACCACCAATGCCAGATGTGCAGGACTTCCCAGCCCTCCCCCACACTCCCAAACCCAGCCGGCTGGGAGCAGCAGGGATGAGCCCTGTCAGTTCTGAACATCCTCACAGAGCACCCCAACACACTCTCATACCGCAGCTCCAGCCCATGGGAACGCCTCTCCCTGTTGCCTCACATCACCTACACCAAGGAGGGGGTGTTAGCAGCTTGCACAGTTAACCCCCTCATGAGACAACCCAGCAAAGCTCACTCTCTCCTCAGAGGGGCTGTGGAACCTGCCTCGTGGCACAGGACAACACAGCCACACTTTGGGTTCACATTGATGACCCAGCCGTGACAGGCCACCTACATCCAGCACCCAGATGCAACTGCCTCGGGGTTCAGCATCTCCATCAGGGCAGCAGAGGCTTGGGCAGAGAGGCAGGACCGTCACCAGGAAAACAGGGAAGAATTCATGCACAGTTTCTGGCTGATCCCTCTCACAATGGCTGGCTGTGGTAATGCCACCCCGTGACGGAGGTCGGTGCGTATGACAGTCCCATTCTCTCCTCCCCAGGTCTGCCTATCCCCCAAGAGGGATGGGTGGCAGGCAAGAAAAAAATTCAGCCATTGCATTGGCCGGGAATCGAACCCGGGCCTCCCGCGTGGCAGGCGAGAATTCTACCACTGAACCACCAATGCC
Source organism: Anthoscopus minutus (assembly GCA_013399455.1). Lineage (NCBI taxonomy): Eukaryota > Metazoa > Chordata > Aves > Passeriformes > Paridae > Anthoscopus > Anthoscopus minutus. The sequence continues at coordinate 101,247 of VWYI01034628.1, forward strand.
AGATGTGCAACCTTGATTAGGCACTGCCACACGGCCCTGCATGCCACTCCCAACCTCTGTCCTTGCACCCAGTCCTTCCACAGAACACACATGCAGGGAAAATGTCCATGCTTGTGCTGTCCCCTCCCGGGTGCTCGTGGCTCAGTACATGTTCCCCCAGCACACGAGTGTGTGACATGCAGCTGAGCTGGGGTGCCAGGGGAGATCCTCACCTGCCGGTACTTGCTGTACTCCTCACCCAGGGCATCAAAGAGCTGGCAGAGCTCCTGTATGTACTTCCAGGACGGGTGCTTCTCTGGCAGCACCTCATGGATGCGCAGCACTGCCTGGGAGCTGACATGGAACCAGAGGTACCGCAGTGCTGCCTCCGACACTGTCCCGTTGCGCTAAAGGGCAAGAGGGTGAGAGCCATGCAGCCCCCATGGGTCCCTGGCGTGCTCCCACCACAGGACTCTCCCCTGCCACCTTCTTACCAGGCGGGTGATGTTGGACGGCCTCAGCACCTCTTCATACTGGACCTGGACTGTGTAGTCAATGGGAAAGTAGTGTTTCTGGAAAGGCAAGGAAGAGCATGGGGGCTGGCAAGGGGCAAAGTAATGGGCACATCCTTGCCAGCCTGAGCATGACACCAGGGAGCCAGTGCAAAAGGCCTTTGATGTGGTCAGCCCTGAGCAGAAGTAGTTCTAGGCACAATTTGGCACAAATTGTCCCTGGTAAAAAAACACCCAGCATCCAGCACCAGCCACTGTAGAGCAATGAGTGCTGCACCGTCCATGTCCCACCCTGGACCAAACTGGGGCCCTGCAATGCCACATGTCCCCCCCACCTCCCAAAGCTGGGGTTACCATGTACTGCAGCCGCATCTCGTACTGCAACTTGTCCTGGAGCAAGCGGGTGAGCTCGCATTCACCCGGCGCCGCAGCCTCCAGCCCCAGCACAGCCAGGACACCTGAACAGACAAAGCCAGTGACATCAGCCCTCTCAGGGACACCCACTGAGGCCATCCCCCCTGTTCCCCAGCTGTACTCACAGAGGACGGCAGCGTAGCCCTGCTGCATGTTGATGGTGGCCGTCAGTGGAGCCCCAGGCTGTGCCTACATGGCTGGGGCTCACCGGGAGCCTCCAGGGCAGTGGCGTGGATGGTATGGGGACAAGGGACAGGTGTAGGCTCCGGACACTGGCTGCTCTCCGGTAGCCCCAGGCAGTTGTTCCCTGCCATGGATGGGGGGTTAGTCCCCCTTCCCGGCAGTCCCCACTGGCTTCTCCTCTCCAACTGGTGGCAGGGAGGCAGCAGGTCCCGGGGCCGTCACAGGATGCTGGCAGGGATGTGTTTGCAAAGGTGCAGGAGCTCCCTGCAAGAGGGAATCTGGGGGAAGAGAGCCCCGACTGCAGCCCCAGGCAGGACACCCGCTCCGAGCCCCGGGGGCGGCGGGGAAGGGACAGTCCCGCGTGAGCCTCGGGAGGCCAAAAGACTGTGGGTGGCCGTGGAGCCGTGTATGCCTGTGCCCCGATTGGGGCAGGGTTACCAGGGCTTCCCTGATGACACCCTCAGGGGATTTCCAGGGAAGGAGGGGGATCAACCCAGCCCCATTATTGCAGCAGCGAGTCCAGCCTCAGCCGAGGAACACTGGGGGACGGGTCTGGTGAAATGGCCAAGCCACCGCATGCTGGGTCCCCACACAGAGGTGTCGTGTCCCTACACCCCTGCGTAGGGGGCTCTGCCATGCCCCCACGCTGTGGAAGGAGACCATAGCATGTCCTTGCACCACATCTTCTACAGCGTGTCCCCGAGGAGAACAAGGAGGGTGTGTTGTGTCCATGCCATATCCCAGCACAGAAGGGGCCCTATCTGCATCCCCACACCATGTCCCGGTGCCAGCGAGGCCACGCCGTGTCCCCACGCGATGCCATGTCCCCAGGGAAAGCAGCCGTGCCGTGTACCGTGCCGTGCCCCCACGCAAAGGCGCCGCGCAGTGTCCCAGGGCAAAGGGGTGCCACCCACAATCCCTGGTGAAGGGACCTCTATTTCATGTCCCTGCAATATGTCCCCCAGCAAACACAGCCGGGTCGCGGGGTGTGTGTGTCCCGTGCCGCGTCCCCAAGAGGGGCCCTGGGTACCCGGCCGCCCCCCGCGCCCCCTGCGGGAGGCTCCGCGGACCCACCTGGCGCGGCGCGCGGGGCCGCGGGCGCGGGACGCGTCCACCNGCCCGGCCCTGCCCCGCCGCGGGTGCTCGGCTACCCCGCCGCGGGTGTCCCCAGGGTGGGGAGCGAGAGCGAGGGGTGTCCCCAGGGTGCTTGGCTATTATTCGTGGGTATACCCGCTCATGGTTTGCTGCCCCACTTGGGTGTCTCCAGGGTACTCGGCTCAGTCAGCTGGGTGTCCCCAGGGTGCTTGGCTGACCCGCACCGAGAATTGCCCTGTTCCTCAGAGCCCTTTGCTATTCCAGGCAGGTGGCCCCGGGGGTGATCAGCAAGCCCAAGCTGGCTGTCCCGAGATGCTCAGCTGCTCAGTTCAACTAGCCAGGTACCCCGCACTGTCCTCAGCTCATCCAACTGAGTGTCACCAGGGTGCTTGGCTCATCCTGCTGGGCCCCTCTCTGTTCCTGGGGGTGCTTCACTACATCAGCAGGGAGCCCCTGGGTGCTGGTCTAACTACAGTGCATGCCTCCTCCACTCCTCAGGGTGCTGAGCCATCGCTGCAGGGCGCCCACCCAACCCAGGCAGGTGCCCACATGGCCCCTGGGATGCCCAGCTGACCACTCTGCACAGCCTAGGTTCCCCAGGGTGCCGTGCTCTGCCAGCACCGGCACACCCAGGGTGCTGGGCTTTCCTGGCCAGGTGTCCCAGGGCCTTCACTGGGCTGAGCACTGGGGCAATCGAACTGGGAGTCAGGCCAGTGCCTTCCCAGCGTGCACCCGGGGAAGGGCTGCACTGCAGCATTAATCTCAGAGGGGCTGAGGTATTCTTGGCTGGCTCCAGGCCAGTAGGACTCTGCTCCTTCTGGCCCAAGCTCACGTCATCCTCTCAGGATGCTTCAGGGCTGAGCTCCTGCCAGGAGCAGGGGACAAGGGACATGGACGTTGTCCTTCCCGACATCGCCCTGAAGAGCCCCTTGGAAGAGCCACTGTGTCTGCACTCAGGGCTGCTTAGCATCCAAAGGGTCAGCAAGAAGCATCGGCTATCAAAGAGTGGGTCAGTGCTCCCAGGGAAACGCGTGGGAAGGAATGCACTTCTGCCTGTGAGAGCGCACTGGGATTCCCCTGGCACGGAGTCAGGGCCACTGCCGTGCTGCTGCCAAGCTTCCACTGGTCCTGGCCAGTCTTGGGCATGGCCCTTGCCTTCATCCCAGCACTCGTTGGGGAACAAGATGCTGAGTTCTAAGCAGGGAAGAAGCTGCTCCAGCTCCTCAGGTGTCCGCAGGGATTTTGCCCGCGGCTGCTGCAGTTGCTGGAGGAAGCCATTTAATAGCATTCCCTGCCCACGTATTCATCAGCCTGGCAGCCGGGATGGGGCGAGGAAAAGAGAAAGTGCAGAACTGCGCAGCACTGTGCTGGGGGCGGTTTGCTCTCCCTGGCTGCTCCGGGCTGGAAATCAGTGCTGGGATGAGCCCAAGGCAAACAGCTTCCCGTGCACAGCCCCGGGAGCTCTGCTCCTGCACGGCGGCAGGACCCCGGTCTCCTGCCACTGCAGGGGGCAACCCTCACAGAGAAACCTTCCTTGTCCCAGTGAAGGGGAGCTGGAGGCTCAGCCAGCTCCCCACAAACCCCAAGATCCTTATGGCTGGGAATGGGTCCCTCCCAGGTTTTGCCTTTTACTGGAGGCAGGTTATTCACCAGGCACAGCCAAGGAAGTAAAACCTTGTGCATGGAACCAGTTCGGGAACATCTGAAGACGCCCCTCTCTTCCCAGCTTTCACTTTCAGGACACCAGGTGACAAATACCAGGTGTCACTGGAGCTCTGCGAGAAGTGCCCTCTGATCCGCATCACTCCCTCGGGGAAGACAAGGGCCAGGGGTGAGTGCTTTAAGTCCATGGCAAGCCAGAAGCCAGACCCCACAAAGCTCAGCTCCCCTTCACCCCTCCCTGCACACAGCCACCCCCACTCAGGCCAGGGAAGGGAGCACAAAGACCTTTGCTCTGCCATCAGAGGATGGGGTGGGGCTCCCCGTGCCATGCCACAGCCAAAGGATGCAGCCCTACATTGTAAGCCTCTGCCACGGCAGGCCTGTGAGGTTGAGACAAGGCAGGAGAGGAGAGGAGGGTGCAAAGGACAGGACAGGAGGGTGTGTTTGCCCTCACCCCACACATAATACATGCACCAGAGAATGTGAAAGCTATTCAAAGGGAGCACAGGCATCAAAAGAACCACATGTCTCTCCAAGTCCCAAGCAAGGAGCAGCATCCTTACCAGGATGTCACAGACTCTCAGACAGTCCCCACCAGCAGGAGTAAGCAGAGAGCAAACCAGCAGAACCAGGAAGCACTGTGTGGGTGCACTCCAACTGGGACCCTCGGCAGCCAGCTACCAAGCCTCTGGGACAAGGACCTTTCCCCAGCCCTCCTGGCAGCCAGCTGCTCCTCCTAGACCTGAAGCTGCTGCACTGGTCAACACAGGACCCACAATGTACAGCTATGTTCTGGAACAGCTGCAAAAATTACTCTTCCCTCTCTCCACAGCCTGCTTTCTGTGTCCCAGGGCAGATCAAGCAGCAGGGGACCTGCTCCAGGCACAACAGGGGGACAGTGAGGGGCCTGCAGGAGCACAGGGGCTCAGGGTGTGCACATTCTGTATTCTTCCTCCTCCCCTCCTGCTCCCGCCAGGTCAGCAGCAGCTGCCACGAAGGAGAAGAGTCCCAGCGCCAGCGTAGTGAAAAAACAGGCTTTTATTCTTCATGTGCTGCTCACAGTTACAGCTTGGAGACACTCTCTTGCCAAAGTTATTATGAAACAAATCAAGTCCCAGACTCAGGCCTCACTCTTCCCCACCCCCAAGAGAGTCAACATTGTACAAAACTCTATTTACAGGGAAAACAGACAGAAATGGTGAGTCCAAAAACCCTCTTGCAATTCAGAAGAAAACGTTCAAGGCAAGTGTGACAGTTACACCCTCCACACAGTCGGCTTCCAATTGGCTGCTCCCTGGACTAGTGTAAGCCCAGAGCAGCTCACCACTGGCTACTGAAAGAGGAGCCTGGTAATCCTCAATCATGCCACAGCTCTTTCCTTTCCTTTTCTAAAACGCTGTGAAATCACAAACCGCACTCGACCCAACAAAGACTCAGCTGGAGCTGCCCTACAGAACTTTGAGCAAGACACCCTGGGACTCCCTCATCCAAAAGGGAGGACAAGGAGATGGGGCTGAGGGGTCAGCTGGCATCCTGCCATGGGCACTTCCTAAGAGAGAACAGCTCTGGCCAGAAGCCAGAATGCCAGGAACCTTCACATGGGCATTGGGATGTGTTGGGAAACCTAATAGCTGATACTGTATTTACTGGAGTTACATTACTTTGAAACATAAACCAAGAAGACCAAACCAATATTTGAAAAGGGGGGAAAAAAAAGCACACATTCCTCCTCCCAATGGTGCCTGGAAGAGCACTCAGAGGAGCCGTGAGCATATCTGCCCCTGCCAGCTGCCACTCAGAAAGCATAGCGTGTGCGGATGTCTTCCAGCTTCTTGGACACTTCAGGTGGGGTCCGGTCCAGCTCCTCAGCCACATTCTTCTGTTTGTTAGGCTCCATGGAGTTGAACTGTTCACACAGGTCCCCATCAATCACGTTCTGGAGAGGCAAGGATGAGAGAACTAAATCGAAACCACAAAGAGGCACTGAACCCTAGCTAAACAGGAAAAAATGGCCACAAAGAGTTTGTTCTCAGAAGTTTCTTAATCCTGTCCAGGAAACAAGACCATGCTCGGTGACCTCATCTGCTGAATACCAGCAGTTAGCATCACATTAATTACTGGCCAGCTTGATTAACGAAACAGAAACCCAGAAGGCCTGCGTGCAGCTGAAGAATCACACAAGAAAAAGGAAGAAAGATCTGCCTGGGTCTGAGCCCTGCACTGGGAAGGCAGGGGGAGGCTGTGAGTGAGTGATGACAAAGGCAGCTTCAATCAAATGGGAGCAATTTTTGAGGTTATGTATGCTGCAAATCAGCCTCAAGCTCATCAAGACCACCACCACCCTCCATACCCAGAAAGCTTCATCTGCAGAGACAGTATTCTGGCTGTTTCCACACTCATCACTCTGGTAGTAGCTACCACTGGGATCCATCTGGTTTAGCAGCTCACAGCTGCTAACAGTTCCTCAAAAGCAGAAAAAGGCAGGAATGGCTGTTTCTGAACTTAGATTTCCCTTTCCAGTGGTAGTGGAAAAAACATAACCCAGGGCAGCACTCAGTTTGACCCAGCCACACCAACAGCTACGTAATGCTGCTTTTTCTGGTGGAAAATGGAGATGCTATGGGAAGTGGAGAAGTGCAGCTACAGCACCTCTGGGCTTGGGTCTTAGTTCCAACCCTCAGGAGACTCATTCCAAGAATTAATATATGCCCGGTTTGGTTTCTTAAGAGCTAAGTACTGTTCTCCCTACAGAGTTCTGCTCAAGAGACAGCTGCCACAGGCACTACACAAGCCATTACTGACAGTACCTCAGCTCTCCCCACTGAACAGCAACCCTACCTTGTTCAAGACAATAACCTTGCCTTGCTTCTGCCAGCCTCAAGGCAGCTCTGTGCCCCACTGCAACTCTCTGCACCCCATGACCAGGTGACCCCCCGTGCTCATGGCTTACCTTCACTGGGAAGTAGTAGGAGCGGAAACTGAGATGGTCTCGTCCACAGAGAGGAGGGTGCTCAGACCGTAAGTGCATTTCCACATGCTGGAAGAAGTCGTGATCCTGGGGAGATAAAGGATTGATAAGAGAACAGTTTGGTACACATCAGTGCTGCTAGCAAGGCAAGAAAACATCCATCAGAAGGTGCTCCTGCACTGGCTGACACACCACCATTACATGGCCATCTGGGGTTGGACAAGATGATCTTTAAATGTCCCTTCCAATCCAAACCATTCTGTGATTAACAGACTCTGCCAGAGCAGCCCTGCATATGGTAGCCAAAGTCATGGCTACCCCCCCATCATTTCCATTTGGGAAGCACTCACAGCAGAGGTAAGCAGCCACCCTGGTCAGCATCAGCCTCCCAGGAAATGAGGCAAAAAGCAGCTGCGCAGCATGGAGCTGCAGCTCCAACAGGGAATGTCTTGCCATCCACAGCTCCAAGAGGCCACAGCAAATAGAGAACAGAGTACTATCCTCAGGACTTGAGAAACATCACTGCCTAATGAACAGCTTAGAGGCTACACAAAGCATGCCAAAGGACTCCTCCCTCCTCAGACACTGAATCACCCAAAGCTCCTTGAAAGCACAAACAGATTCAGAACAATAGTGCAAAAAGGAGTATTTTAAACTCTTTACAGAACCAATGCAGGACTCAGCAAACTCCTCTTCCCTTCTGCACTGGAGCTGCAAGCTCTCCTGTAGCTCAGGTTTTCAGGTACTGTGGAGCCCTCCAGGGAATGCAGCACATTTAATATACTGGCTGTGGATGGGCACACAAAAAGCAGCAAGACTGCAGCCTGATGCTTGGGCTTGCTTACCTCATGGGAAGTAAAAGGGACCAAGATTCCTATCCCCCCTGATAGGGTTGTATAAACAAGAGATTCAGAGCCTCCTGGAATCAGTGTGGTCTTCTGCAAGGAAAGCACCGTTTCTCCCACGTGATAATTCATAATCACTTCAGCCTGAAAGGCAAGCACAGAAGCATGTTTTTTCTTAAGCTTATATAAACGCATCAAAGGGCTTGAGAGAGGAAAGAAGAATAAATTCAGCCAACTGCTAGTTCTGAAATGCCTTTCTAGAGAGGAAGCGCCTTCCACCTGTGACCAGATGGTAAAACTCAGCTGGACAAACGGATGCAAGTAATGAGAGAAAGCAACAAAAGAAAATGAGCTGCTTCCGTCAAACACACCAAATAAGCTTCAGCTGTGATTTCAGAAATTTGGCTTGCAGCAACAGTGAAAACAGATCACTCACAGCACAGGAGATTGTGTAGAAGCAGAACTGCCAACATATCTCCTGGACAACACTGCTAAGACCTTCACAGAAAAGCAGTGCATTCTTTTCTTACAATAACCACGTGCTTACCACAAAGTATTACCTTCTGTGATGCTCCATTAAGCAGGCCCCTGTCCCAGAGAGCTTTGTTGCCTGTGGGATCCTCATCAACCTCATCACTGGTGTTGGGAGGCAGTCTCACCTGTGTTGAGAGAGGAAGAATCAGCAAGCTGCAGAGAAGCAGCACATTATCTCTGGAGAACCCTTGTGCTGTCTGAAGGGCTGCTTTTGTGGACTCTGCAAGAACCACTTTACACTGACAGCAGAATCATCCAGGTGCCTCTCCAAAACAGCCTTTACAGTTATATGACAACTGTGGTATAAAGACCAATACCCCATCATTCAGAAACATGGGCAAGGGTCTCACAACCAGCCTCTGCCTGGCCTGGCACTTGCAGACCACCCTGGGAGGTATGGTCAAATTGATCTGAAGTTGGTTTCCACTACGGAAACAGTCTGATGGATGTGGGGCAGGAAAACTGAAGATTTGTGTGTGTCGGCCAAAGCTTGCAGGCGCAGCATCTGACACTTGCTGAACTCTGCACTCCAAAGCACCCAAGCACGCTTCAGAAAGAGATCAAAGCTCTGCTAGAAAGACCATCTATTCTTTCCTCCTGCCCTGCTGAAAGCCAGCCAAGTGGGGAAGTGTTGGCTGACAAAGCCAACCGTGAAGAGGAAGTGACAGAGAAAGCTAAATGCCAGCAAAGAGGTTTAGTCTCTGAGTGATAACCCTGACTCAAGTTTTCATGGCCCCTCTCACAGCAACAAGCTTCTTGTCAAGGCTTATTGACAGTAAGTTTTGAGGCAATATGAACACAAATTACTGGACACTTCAGAAATAATGTTTATGAATTGCTGATGCTTTAACTTATTTGCTTCATTTAACAAACAGATAAACTGCAGCCCACTATGATGACAGTCACCCCATGAAAACAAGCCAATGGTATAGGGCGTTGTCTCCAGCTAATGACAGATTCTCATTCTTTTAAGATAAATCATGGATATTTTAAGGGAAAATATGTCCAAAAAGCCCCGACTTCAGCAAGGCACACTCACCACACAGATGTTACCAAACTTGTCTGCTCCAGCCACAGTGTCATAATCCAGGAGCGTTGCTGTAGTGACCCACCGGGGGTAAGTGTCATCAGCAAAGATAATGAGCTGGTTCTCATTCCTTTTGTAACGCACCCAGATGAAACTCTCCTGAACGTCTGAGACAATCACTCTGTGCCCAATGGTTTGGATCCCACAGATGTAGTTGGCAATGTGCTTTTGAGAGAGAAAGGACAAAACCCGAGTGTTTCAAACATAACCCTACTCCAGGCTGAAACACTATTTCCCCCTGTGAACTACAGCTCACTCCCCACTTCTCATCACCCACTCTAAATACACCATCAGTACAGGGCAATCTAACATGCACCATGTGGCATTCACAGCCTTCCCTTTATGAACACTCTCCAGAGAACAAGTGCTCCTTGTGAGCCCATGATTGGAGATGTCAAGACATCCCTACAAGCAGGCATCGCTTCTATGTCTCCTCACTACAGAGTCATGGAAGGCTCAAGAAGGAAAACTTTTCATGTGAGTCATGTTTTAGGGGAAAAAAAAAAAGCCCAAAAAACTAACTAAACCACACAACAGCAGTAAGAAAAAAAATTTCCCCTCAAGTTCCCAGTCTGTTAGTTTGCTGGAGTTCTTTTGTGGAGTAATGAGCTACTGGCACAGGTTCTGCAGTTTGCACGAGAGAGGGAGGAGCAGGCAATTAGGAGTTAGAAAATCACTCTCTGCAATTTCTTTTCCTAAAGTACCAGAGATGCTCAGCAAGGACAGTCTACTTTCAAGGAGAAAATCCCCTTTTCAACATTCTGGGGATCTGACAAGGTGGTCATATGTATCCTCCAGCTTCTGTCCCTCATTTGCTGATCACCCAAATTAATGAAACATTTCCAGCAATTATCTTCTATCTCGTTAAGACTTCTAACATTTGCAGCAGCCAAAGGAACAGTCTGTACAGACCCCTGCACACGGTCAGTAACAGGCTGCACTGAGCTGGGACAAAAAGGAACTTGTAACACGACTGTCAGAAGAATGGTGTTAAGAAAATGGTGTGTGCATGGGATGCAGAAGGACACCACAACAGGCTAGTCTAGTCCAGCATTACTCTGGACAGATGCACCCAGCAAGGCAAACATAAAGCTCTGATGACCAAATAAACAGACACACTTGGGCTGGAGTAGTAACTAAGCTCCTTGTTCCACTCCTGCTGCAAAGTATCACTCATTCCAAATTGACAGCTCTGGTCAGGAACAGAAGGCAGTACCTTATTCTCACATTTCCGAAGCAGTTTCTTCTTGCCCAGGTCATATACACGCAGGAGCTTTCCAACTCCAATTAAGACTCGGCCTTGGAATGGAGCAATGGCTGCAGGGACCTCCTCCACAGGGGTCTAGAGAGGGAAGAGGAAGATTGTGAAATCCTCATTAAGAGAGCTAGCCATACATAAACCTTCAGAGCAGATTCAGCAAATGGTATGGTTCAAGTTCACTGGCCTGTACCAAGGCTTTCAATTTAAGGCTAATAACAATTTTTTTCTATTGGGGAGGCAACAGGTCAGTCTTTTGCAGGCCTTTTGACAGCAGCAGATGTCACACATAGAGCTAAGAGAGCCACAGGCTCTCACACACAACACACTGCTGGCAGTGCACCTTAACTGAAGCACAGGACTGCTGCAAGAACTCCACACTGGACAGGCAGCAAAAGAAGAAAAGGGTCTGATTGCCTCAGTTCTTAGTTTTGGTTTACATTTAACAGAAAAACTTTAGACTTTGCCTAAATCTATCCAGACTGTTTTTGAAGCAAGGCATGAATGTAATTCAGCCATCTTGACACTGCCAACAAAGAAATTGTTAATTATGAACAACTACAGTGAGTCCACAATTTCAGTAACTCAGACAGGGTTATTGTCTGAAAAATCTCCCACCACTAATCAATCCAAAATGATCAGCCACAGCTGAGAAGGGGAACAAGTAGAGAGCTTTCAATTACAGCATTCCTAGCTTGGCTGCACTGGCTGAGAGAAGTTTATTTCACAACTTCAGCTCTGTCAACTTCCCAGTGGGTGTTCAGTGGCATCAGAAAAGGCCACGGTCCAGGACAGAACCCACTCACTGCATCAGGTCTCTAGGAAGTGAGTAAGCCACAACATTCCTTTCCATGTGTTCATCTGCTCAAATCTCAGAAATGCTGGAAGCATGTGGGATGAACAGTAATTTTTCTGCTGAAAACTTTGCTGAAGCCCCTGAGACCTATCAAATAAGTTGGTCACTAATAATTTCTACACACAATCAAATAGCATCCAAGGAAGATGACAGCTCACAACAGCTGCATATGGTCAGCCAAGGACTGACAGTCTTAGCACCAGGGTTCAAGTGACCCAACTATGAATTTGGTCTGTAAACAAGTGCTTAAGCAGCTCTCTGAGCTCATATTCCAGAAAGCAAACAGAGACATTTCCCTCCCCTCCCTAACAGGGGCATGAAAAACACTGCTCCTTTCCAATTTACCCAATTAAATGGGTAAAATTGGGACTCTTGCGAGAGTTCAATCCTCTGCTCTGCAAAAGATGTACCAAGTGATTTTGTAGGAGGCAGCTAGTTTTCTCCATGGCTGCTTCCAGTGTGTAACACCAGCATAAGAATCTTGCCCAGGATGCACCAAGTACTGCAATATCATTGCAGCACTCAGGCAAGCAAGAGCTACTCCAACACAGCCAGGAAATGGTGCAATCACTCCCCTCACCTTGTGCAGAAACTCCAGCTTCTCACCACTATTCACCAGCTTGTATGTGTAGACAAACCCACCAGCAACTGAGCGAGGGTTCAGAATCAGGTCCTTGGCGACCCCCACCAGCACGTACCACTCATCACCAGTGTTGGAGAACCGGCACACAGCCACGCTGGAAACGACAGGACACACCAGACATCAGTGTCATCATCACACTAATGCTGCACACCTGGACTGCATTCCCTGACAGCACAACCTGCACCAGGCCCAGCAGGGATTTTAAGAGGTTGTTTTTCCTCCTTGTAGAAATGTTTAAAGCAGATTAGTTCATTCTTCCACACTCTACATGTGTGCTCCAAGCTGTCAAATATGCCCAAAGCATTTTATGTTTTCACAATGCTCAGCTACTTTGTACTTTCACAGGCTGGACACTGCACAGCGATGTGTAAAACTCTACTAGAAGCTATTTTTCAAAAGCTGTTCTCACTGGGACATACACAAATAACTTTCCTCCTCTTCCAGTGTTATTTCCTGCTCAGTAAATAGCTCAGGCAGGTTGGAAATGGCAGGTCAGCCTTTTGGACTAACATGACCTAACTCTATCTACTTCACCTGCTGAGGCACTTGCAATTCTTCATGGTTATTGTGTTGGCTTTCCACTCCAGTTCCCTTTCCATTTAATCTATCCTCAGTTTATCTGGATAAGAAGGAAAAGTGAGAGGTAACAGCACATTGTCTTGCTTCTAGCTCTCTTATCTATCATTTACACCCGTGTTGCTTTAGGCACTGGAGTCCAGCAACCACATTTGAAGCACCACCAGCTCTCAGTGCCACATGTGGACGAGATCAAGGTCGGGTGGGTAGGAAAGGCAAGACAAATCACTTCTGGAATTTCAAGCCAGTCTCTTGATAACATGTTCCACCTAGATTTCAGCTCAGATAAGCAAAAGGAAAAAAACACCTAAGACTCATCACAAGCAGGGACTCTTCCTGCATCTGGCAATGCTTCTTACCTGAAAGCAGCTTCATTCTGCTCCAGCTGGACCAGATCTAAGGTATTTCCCTGGATGGGGTTCATCACTCTGATAACAGAGGCCCATTGACCATTCCCTGCCTTGGGAGCACCAAAGATGGACTCAGGAAGATTCTCATTCAGAAAGGCTGCAGCCATCTCTGCAGCCAGCTCCCTCTCATCCTCACCTGCAGCCTCCACCATTTCCTACAGCATTAAAGGACAGGAGAAAAGAACAGCTCAGTGATTTCCTTTGCCAGCATGCTGATTCTCTGCAGAGAATACAACCACCCTGTTTTGCCTAAGTCCATATATTCTGGGGCAAGGTACTTCCTGTGCAGACATAAAACCCATTAAATCCCAAAGCTTCTACCCACCCTGAGCTTATACCCCAGGGTGCCTCTACAGCTCAGAGCATGGTTGTGTCAGCTCTGCCCTGCCCAAGGGACTATCTGAGGAGCTGTTTCTTCAAATCAACAACCCTGGAAACAGACCTGAGAAGAAAATAAACAACCCACTGAAATGCAAGCATCCTCAATCAACCACAGAAACCCCACAGAAAGGTGTTACACAAGCAGGACTGTCCTCCACTACAGTAGTTCTTAAAATATGCCCTAACAACAGGCAAAGGAAGGAATGCTGTGAAATGATGCATTCTGCTGCAATTTGTGTTTTGAGGCAGATCTTCACTCCTCTTCTAGCCCCTGCATTCACACAGGGCAGAAAGCCCTGCAGGTAATGGCAGACAGGAACTAATGAGCACTTCCAGCTGCAGAAGTCCCCTCTGGGTAACAGATGTACCTGCCCCCCACCCCAATTACCTCAGCCATTTGCTGCTTCCTCTGTGCCTTGGTGGCCTCAGTGTAAGCGTTGTGGTCTGTCTCAATGATGATCAGGTTGTTGCTCTCAGGGTGAATGACAAATTTTCGGGGTGTGTACTGTAACGGGAAGGCAACCTGGTTGAACACTGCTCCCAGCTTCTCCAGTGCCAAAATCCTGGGGGACAAAGATGCAACATGAGTTGAACACGATCTAAGAACAGCTGCCCAAGAGAATGAAACTGGAGCAGAACTTTTTTTTGTGAAACTGCCTAGTGCTAGAGAGGAGCAAGTGCCTTTCTCAGGCCAGACACTAACTAGCAAACAGCTCCAGAGAGCAGAGAAAAACTAGCACCCTAAAATGGGAGCCTATGGTGAGAAGCAGCACGAGGTCTTTGAGGGCTCCTGCTGTCCCAGAGTACTGAAGCAAGTCTATCCCAAGAGGAACAAAGAGCACATGGAAGAAGGAAAGTGCACATTTGGGGAACACAGCTTCTGAATCTAAATGTGACACTGACTTTGACATATAATCAAATGCTCCTCAGAAGCACTTCAGTTAAAAAGAGTATGAAAAAGGCAATGCCAGCTCTTTCTTCCTGTGGCTTGCCAGCTGAAATGCCAGCTCTTCTGGCATTTGGTGTCTAAAAACCACAAGTCTTTCCAGAAAGAATGGCTCCTTTAAAAGCAATGAATGCTGTAATATTTCAATGAGGACAGATATGAAAAAAGTGCCTGTTCAAGTGCATACAGCACAGCATCTGAATTTGTGGTCCATTATTTTTATTTATCTTTTTAGTATCTCAGCAGAACTGTAAAAAAGGCAACAAACACATCCCTGTCATGCCTCTGGTTTCTGAAATCACGTGGTTCACTTCCTGCAAAGCAGCCAATTCAGATCAGAAACCACAAGATCCTAATACACAACAGGTCCACATTTATTAAAAGCTTCGCTCTTTCAGGATCAGAAAATTGAAGAAGAACTTGTATTACACTTATTTTAAAAGGCTAGAAACTACAAATCTGAAAAGCACACCCCTACCTCTCACTGAGAGCATAACTTTCCTTAAATTGTGTTTTCTGAAACCCATCTAAGTATTTCTATCAAATCATAATCCATAATAAAAAAGTCTTTTTGAAGTCAAGTCACTTTACCTCTTTTCTTTTGAATGTCAGGTGGAATTCACCATCACTTCACCTGGCTGGCATCCCAGCCCAAAAGCATTTGTGTTTCCATTCTGGGGCTTACCTCAATGTGTTTGTGGAGATGGCCACAATGCCCTCAGGGCACTGCTCTGAAGCAAAACCAGATGCAAACTCCAGCGTCTCATAAGACAGGGGAGTCAGGTGGAAGCGTGACTGATAGGAATAACTAAGCCAGGAACGGCTTGACATGGCCAGCACCTGGGAAAGACAGGCAGCAAATTTATTAAGTCTGGGAATGGAGGCAAACTCACTTTATGCAACAGGAATGGATGCACAGTGCCCAACTCTTCCCCACTGCAACAACTGAACTCTTGTGAGTGGACCCTACCCAGCTCTGAGCACATCTGGGGAGACACTCCTTTCTTTCAGCTTTCTCTGGAAATTGCATATGGCATAAAAGGGAACTTTAAAGCACAATCAAAACAACAAATATTCCAACTGAGATGCACTGAAACTATTACCTATAAAAGTCATGATCAACAACACTGTCATATCTCCTTTTTTTCACAGCTTGTTCTAATGGGAACCGGTATTTTAAAATATTTACTGCTTCATCACAATACAAATGCTGTATAGCACTCTTAGTGAAATTTCCTGAAAATCATCACTAACCTGAATCAAATTATGAGAAGCAAAGAAAGCAGATTGACTTCCAAACTTTTCAGCTTTAAACATTTGGCTAAATGAGATTCTGTGCAACCTTAAGTTTCTGCCTGACAACAGCTGATCACAAAGCAGAAAAGCACTCTGTTATTCTACAGGTATTCTCTGCTAGAGCTGCAAAGCTTTCCATCTCCAAGCTACAGCTGGCAGAAGCAAGTTGAAGAGATTCACCCAGTGTACCTTAACACTATAGCAGAGCTCAAATTGCCAGATCCAGCCCCCTACACTGATCAGCAATATTTCTCAACTCTGAAGGTGTCATCCAAAAATGAGTCAAGCAGGGGGTGGCTGATTTCCCCAGTGCCACATCAGAAGGCCTGGAAATGGCACTTCTGATGAAACACATTCTTCCTTCCATGCCAAATCTAGCAAATATTTTCCTTGAACCACCTGGCAGCTGTCCAGCCCTTGGCTGAGCTATTCCCAACATGCAAGGACACGACCATTCACTGCATCAAGCATCCAAGGGTAAGGTTTCTGCAGAGCTCTCTCCATCTCTCTATCAGTTAAAACAGGCAAGATGTGTATCTAAGCCCAAGAATCTGCTCAGAGCTCTCCAAGCACACTGTAAACACAGCCTATGGGTCAGATGAATCCTGGTTCAGAGAAAGCAGGACAGCACTACACAGCAGTAAGGGAAATAAGAACAAGGCTGTTTGTGAAAGAACAAGTTGTGAGCCAGGCAGCTCCATAATGAAGTCATTCTACTTCCCACCCTTACCCAGAGGGTCCTGCTGTGCCGCATGGATGCTTCCCCACCCTGCCCACCCGTAAGAAAATTTGGGATGCAGTGCCTGGGGAGTGGATCTGCACCTCTGCAAGAGCTCGCCTCCCTTACCGCCTCTTGGCCTTGCATTCGGACACGGAAGAGTTTGACAGGCCGGGAGCCAAGGTATCTGGTCCTGGTGTCAGAGAGATCGCCAGTGACAGGGTCCAGGACGGTTCGCAGCAGCACACCGTTCTTGACAGCAGCAAAACAAAAAGATCCACGTTGAAGATAAGAAGTAACTTACTACATGCATAATTCAAAACAATTGAGAGAGACAGTTTCTGAAGAATTAGCTGTTTGCTCTCCTAGCTGTCAGTACAACTCTCCCATAACAGCCACACTTTTAATGGCAAAGAAAGCACAGCTCCTGCACAGTGCTACATGGCACAAAGGACCCCCTCCAAAATAAAAAACAGACCAAGGACTTTAGTATATCACATAAGCCATAAGAACCTGAGGGTGGATTCCAGATCCCCATCCTTCTTGGTACAAAGGTTTTACCCAAAAACTCATTCTCCTTAAACAGTTTGCATTCGGACATCAAACCTGAGGCATGAGGAAGAACCTAAACTGTGCTGATTTTTACTACATGTCGAATTGTCAAAACATTTTTTGGTCAAAGATCAGAGCATCTCTATTGGATGTAACAAAAAGCTGTGTAATAGAGTTATTAGAGCAGAGCCTCTGCTTGTTGGCAGTTACTTATTTGATACTCTGCCCTACAGGCAGTTTTTAAAGAGCTGCTGAACATTTCACCCAGAAATATTTCTTAAAATATGCCTTCTTTCTTGAATGGGAAAAGCACAGTCTGTCCTACATAAATCTGGGATAATATACTGTCTTTTGACTAGCCTTTAGTCTAAAAATGTTTGGGGACACTCACACCTCTACAAAGTCACACAGTGAATTCCCCAGTCACCCTTGTCAAACACATTTGTAACAAGAAGTCAGGCTTTGCATTGTACTGCATGATGACAGAGCTATTTTAAGAATCCATCTTTCAAGCAAAAGCTCCTCAAGACATGCCTGCCAGAACCAGGCAGGAACCCCTCACCTGCAGTCCAATGTTCAGGTACAGAAAGCCAATGGAACCTCGCTCTCCCAGCTCATCCTGCTTCTCAGTGCCACCCATCTCCACAATGCACAGTGACTCGGGCTGTGCAGGCAGTGCCTGCATACTCAGGGGCTGTAAACAATCCTAGGGGAAACAGGAGAGAAGGATAACTCCAGTCATCAAAATTTGGCATGGCAAGACAGGATTCAAGCTTCATCTAATGAGTTTAAAGATGCCCTTTTAGATCTCCATAAAGAAGTATTCAGCATAGAAAAAGGAAGAAATATGCTAGTTCTATACATTTTGGCAAGCAGAAGTGGTAGCAGCCTGGGCTTTAGAGAAGACAAACTGGATCCTCCCAAACTGTTCTAGCACCATTTGCTGCTATTTAGCATGAAGAAACCTGATCAAAATTTAGGCTACTACAACCAGCTTTGAATACCTCGTCTATTGCAGGTAGATGAATGGTTAAGTTTGGTTTGCTGCCAACTTGCTTGCACAATGAGTATGCTTTTAGTACAGGTACAAACAGGGAGATGAGAAGGGGAAATCCAACAAAAACCCACCCAAAACAAAACAATAAAATAAAATTATTTTGTGACTCATAAGCTGAGCCTCCAGAGGCATAAGTCTCAATAAAACCAGGGTATCTGTTACATGGAAGGATCAAGGGCCATGTTGCCTCTCAACCAGCAGAGAACAACAATGCAAGCTGTCCATTCCTGCTCAACCACCTGAATACAGAAAAGACAGTTTGGATGGACACAGTCCACCTCTGGAGCATCCTTCTGAACATTTTAAATCAATGAAAGGGCAAAAACAGCACAGCTACTCACTGAAGGGTCAAGTGAAATAATTCTGACAGTGTTGTCCACCAGTCCAACAGCAAGGAACCGGGAGCGCTGCTCCCCAGGGGGAACATTGGCCAGGCTCATGCAAACGACGTCCGCTGACATCTCCTTTCTCTCTGTGTACTCATTCAGCTGTCCTGACTGAGAAAGAAAAACATACCACTTACTAACTAGATTCTTTGTTTTTAAACAATGCTTTGGATTTGTTATATAAACAACATCAGAATTTTTAAACCATTTATTTCAGCTACAATTGGAAGAACCAGAAGAGCAAGAGTACAAATACACAATTTTCAGCCTCAGTTATGAGCTTGAGAGACTTTAATTAGCCATTAAATTATCTCAGATAGACACAGTCTTGATACGCAGGGCTTTGATTCTAGAAGGATGCTCTACTGCTGAATTGTTTTCTGCAGGTCTGACCAAGGATCAAACCCTGGCATAACCCATACCTCACTCTTCCAAACTCATTCACAATATTAACACACATACCGGGTCCATCTCAAAGTAAACCAGTTCTCCTCCAGTCAGTGCAATCACTACTTGTCTTTGGTTCACAGCACATTTGACAATGGTTTTCTTCCCTGGTGTCTTCCATTCATTTACTCTCTTATCTGCTCGGATGTGCCGGATCCCATCTGGATAAACCTGCAGGAAAAAAAAGGTCACATCATCTCTGTATTTACCATCTCTTCACAACTCCCCTTTCACTGGTCATTCTGACTCAGCAGAAGCCAAAGGCAAGAACTGCTCCTGGCAGCCAGTGATCCATCAACTATACACCAGGCTGAACCAGCAGGAAGATATCTTCCAGCTGGGAGAACCACATGTTTTAACCACAGCAAGAACTACTGAAGGAGATCAGGACCATTTTGAACTGGTCCAGTTTCACTTAGCAAGATAGAAAAAGGGAAAGGCTGAATCAGCATCACTTTCTGCCAATACGCATCTTGCCAATACGCAATAGACGTGTGCTGCACTACTGCAGAAATCACATCCATGCAGCAAGCTGAGAGTGGCAGACCTAGCAGATGTGTCAGAAGCAGTTTTCCATTACCTGTACCAAAGCATCATCACCAAGAAGAGAGCAGGACAAGGTGGGTGTAGTACCCAGGAATCCAGAGTCAGTCACTTCTTCTACAGTCTCTCCGATAGACAGCACCAGTGTGGCATTTACGAAGGACACAATAATGTAGGCATCAAATTCATCTGGTCAAGGGAGACAGGGAAAAAAAAGAGTGCTGATTTAATAAATGCAAGGCTTCCCAACCCAATCAGCAGTCTGACAAATGTCTAGCAGTTACTCTTCAGCAGAATTCCTGTGATAATTACAGCTGCTGACAGTATTGCACAAGTTCGCTCTAGGACACACTGTCCAAAAGCCAGCCACTGCTGAACTCCAAACAATGCAAGACAGAGACAGAGATCAAACCATGATCCAGATCCACAGTCAATTCACAATACTCTGGATTCTGGCAAGCAAGATTCTTGTCTAGTTTTTTCAAAGAACGCTCAAGTTCTCAAGTTCTTTTAAGACAGTCACCCCCCTCACCCAAGGAGCTGAATCCAGATTTAACACCCAACAAAGTCAAATGAAAAACTCTACTCCAAAAATTTGAACATAAGGAATCTATCTGCAGAAACCACACCACAGATGTTGCATGCAGTAAGCTGCAGGACCACAATCTCTATCTAGCAGCCACACAATAAAAAGGCTGCAGAAAACAATTAGGGTGCACTGCAGCAGAATTCAGGGTTAAACCTGCTCTATCCTCCTCCAGAAGCTCAACTGGCTTCCATTCACACTGTGTGAGTCTTCTGGGATAAGAAACAATTACATTTTAAAGACAGTTGCAATACTGTCATTTATCCCAATAGGAGAAAAGGTCAGTGTTTGCTCTATTATCTCCAGTAATGGCTTCTCCCAAAGGGGACAGCGTGGGAGACTCCTGTAGCTTGGACATGGAGGGGCTATGCTAATCAAAATAATCTTAAGAGCTCATCTGGAAATAAGGAAACTTTATGGGAAATGAGAGTAGTAGGACTGGGTAAAGTGAATGTCCCATCTTACTGTTGTCTGCCTTCACTCTGCAGAAAGCAATACGTTTTAAGAGGGGAAGAGGACAATCTCATTAAAAAAGAGTAACAAAAGCAACAGAAACAATGAAGTCTACTGGGAAATGGAGCCAGGAGCCTTGGAAGAGAAATAAGATTGCCTCAGAGAAGCAAGTCCATTTCTGTTGCTGTTGTCATGCAACTGCTATTTCTTAAAAAGAAAATTCTTCTTTTTAACCCAACTCAACCCAAAGCTCAGACTTGAGCAGCACAGCATATCTACTGGAGGTGAGAGTATAAGAGAGCAGTCAGTTTCTGCCCTTGAAAGGAGAGTCTCTGTAATTTTCAAACATGGGAGACAAGGAGAAGAGGCTAATAATTTTAACAGAAAGGGAAATAGAGGAGTTTCACTTGGATAGAAACAGGATGCCACAAAATACTATGCAGCAGCCCAAAGAACCCAAGCTGGGTTAACCAAAACAAAAGCTTCAAGAACTAATCCTTTTCTTATCCACCCTGTTTAGATGGAAGCATTGCCAAACCTGCTGTGTCACGTTTATAACAAAAACTTCTTACATACAGTTGAAAATATGCAACTGAAACATTTTAAAAAGCCCATAATTCTTCTCTGCAACATCTGGTATACAGACCACAGCTCTGATCAAACTAAAGGGTTCTGTGTAACTAAAGCAATTTCAACAGAAGTCTGTCGCATGAACTCTGTTACTACTCTTATTAACTAGTCATAGCCTGTAACTTCCAACAGCTCCAAAAAGAAGAAAGCAAAAACTTAATCTATAGAGAGAACCCCATCAGTAATGCCAACTACTTGAATGCTTGGCTAAACAGGAGAATTCCTCCAACATTAACTGCAGATGCTAAGAGCTCAGCAAGAAACACTTATACACTACTTACTTTCTACACTGAACAGCAGCTTCTCCTACAAATTTGCACAAATTTTTCAACACTAGAAGTCTACAAGAATTCCTCAATCATGAAGTTTCTAGCAGTTCACAGGCTAAACATTTGATTCATAAATATCCCATAGACAGGATGTTCTAAGAATGCCATTTCAAAGACCACTGTTGCTTTCCAAATTACTTCAGAGCTGCTGCCTTCCTCCCTGGGGGCTGTCAATCCTCATGATAAACCACTGTGTCCCAGCTGGAGATTTAAGCATGTGATTTGGAACAGGACAAAGAATTCCCATCTGAAAACAAAACAGATTCCCTTAGTCCTACTCTAAATGAAAACTCATTCCTACTTCTTAATACTTTTATAGCTCTTTCTTTCCATTGGCTTATATTACTATTAGAGCATGCCTTTAAGTCTGTGTCAATAATGGTGACAAGTGCATTTTTGCTTGAAGTCTGTGTTGCTTAATGACTCTCTGCTGGAGCTTTTGAAATAAAGGGTTTAATTTACCAGAATTAAGTCAGTGAATAAGACACATTCATCTAGGTTCAAACAATACAATTTTGGTTTAGAAAATATAGTAGCCTAGTTGAGATTAAGAGGACTAAATCCCTAGGGCACACTGAGAAGTATTCTCAGAAAAAGAAAAGGTCTATAGATTTAATATGAAAAGATATCTACTTAGCTCTGCACAATCCCAAGCAAAACATCAGGCTCCCCAGAGTTTTGAACAGATAGACATCATTTTGTATGCAGACACAAGACTTCAGAGATGCTTATTACCGTTCTAATTGCACCAGTCAGCTCCTTTCTGTGAGCAACAGAGACATTTCAATGACTCTGAAGAGCCACAGCTGGACTCATTCTCCTATGCATGCATTACAAGTTTTCTGCAGCTTCATGCACACATCACAACCAGTTATGAAAACATGGTATTTCACTCCATGAACTCTACACTACTGTGCTTTTTATTATTTGTCATGGATTCAGCTTGAGTTAGTCCATGAGAATTCCATTCCTATATGCCAGTCCAGTCCTGATAGTTTTCTCACGCTCTGCAGCATCTGAATTTGTACTGATACAAATGCAGTCACCACGGGCTCAGAGGAGCTTGGTGAGCAGTGGCAGAGCTCAGGATCACTCTCAGTTAACAGACTCTGAGGGGATGACAGCACATTTCCTGGGCTCGTGTTTACTACTGCGTGGCGACTCCATAGCACTGGCTCCCTGCACACTGCTCCTCCAGTAAGTGCCAGGTAGGGAACGCTGACTCTTAGCTCCCAGCTCTCATCTGTCAACACAGCAGAGCACACACCTACACCCACAGATATTCATTTAACTGGAATAGAGGGTTTGGTGCAAATCCTACCCACTTCTGTCTCACAGGCAGATGAATCCCATAACCACAGGACATTCCCATGCCAGCAATACCTACAAACGCTCCAAGCACACTTATCTTTTTCTCTTGGAGGTCTGTACAAAGCAGCTGGGAGCCTAATCCTGGTCTACAAGGGAGCTGAAAATACCCCTAAAACACACACATCCAATTTTAGCAAGAACTGACTGTCCCACAGAGACACAGTTGATTGTTTTGCTTCCCAAGGACTGCAAGATGGATTAGGATCTGCTTTCTATTCTTCAGCTACTGAACTTCAAAGGCAACAATTTTCAACTACACACCAGTTTCTAGAATTTGTTTACTGAAACATTTAGCATAAATGTAGCCCCATGCTGCTGGGATTCTCTGTGGTTAACCTGTGGTACTGTACAGTAGCCCCTAGCAGTAGGTACACACCTGTGGTGATCAGCACCTCCACCACCAGCCACCTGTGGAAGAAAAAAAAAGGCTTGGTATTGGTAGTGAGTATCACCACGTACCAGCCAAGGTTAGTATTTGCTTTGAAGACTGCAGACCAGGATGTTTCTTACAGAGGCCTTGCAGCACATATACACTGCAGCATCGAGGCAGAGCTGGGCAACCCCACACTGCCAACTGAGCCTTCAAGGGCACTTTAAAGATTTAACTCTTATATCTGTAAAGGTGCTGCACTCTTTCTGATTAAAACATACTAAAATAATTTCTGAATTCCAAGAGTTGGAACTTGGGGATCAGTTTCAGAGAACTATAAACTGTATTCAGTGATAGCACAGCTTAACAGCTACTGATCTCAGCCTTTCTGAAATCATGGTGATGATCATGCTGAAACCTGGAGAATTTGGAAGGTGGAAAGAAGAGGAGGCAATGAGACTGGTCCACTTCCCGAAGATCATCAGTGGTCCTTCACCTCCTGAAAAGCCAAAGTCTTCCTCTGGAACCCCAAGAGAAAAGATTTTAAAACTGTAAGGTGATGTCAGAAGCCTCCAGTGCTCAGATTATCTTACCAACTTCTTTTCCAAAATGCTGGACAAAAGATTTTTAACAAACTCGAATACCCCTTTTCAGAAAACCATGTATTTTTTATATAACCTGTGTAAATATTTTCCTTTCGACCCTCTTATTTCTGGCAAACATGAAGGCACTTTGAGTGTAAAGTTTCCCCCTTGCTGCTTAGCCAGTACATGAGTCTGAGGACATGAGCCCAGGAATTCGTGGCAGGTCTCACATGGCAAGGTAAATCCCACTGCAGGATTTGAAATTCCCACAGGGTTATTGGTTCCCTGTAAGACACGCTACTCTGCTTAAATACAAGGTATTGTGTCACCATAGCAGGCTAAGGCCTCTATTGCAACAATCTGGCCTTTCTAGATCCTGTGCATAAACCTAGGCAAGTCTTTGTGAGAGTTATACAAAGCACTGATTGGGAAATAATCTCTGAGCCTGCCAGTACCCAGAACAGATTCCCTACAAGCTTTTTAGGTGTTTCTGTGCAATTCTGTTCTCACAATCAAGAGAAAGGCAGGAGAAGGCACTACATTTCCTCTTGTATGTTAGTAATGCTATTATTTCAGATCATCAAATTAAAAAAAAAACCCAACTACCAACCAAATCCCCAATCCAGTATATTCTGCCAGCCTAAAATCTTAATCTTCCCAGAATCACCAACCTTCTACACACTGCTGGCTCTTTATTTGAATAGAGTATATCCTAGTCCAGAGTGCTTTTTCCACAGATATGCAAGAAGGAAGTAATAAAATACAGACACTGTTGCTGATTTATCATCTTTGTCCCATAATTTGTACCCCACTTTCTCACAAAGAGCTGATTACTGCAGTTGTCAACACATGCATGAAGAATAGTGAGTACGCTCCAACAGCAAGAATAGCTGTTGCCTGCTGATGTTTGGGCAAAAACTTATGGGAAGTGGTAATGCATGAGAAGTTCAGCAGCTTCAGGCTGCAAATGTACAGCTGACACAGCATACTGGGTGATACATGCAGCTGCAGGCAGCTGCTTCTTTGTCAAAAGGAAGTGTGACAATACGAGGGGACCAGAGACTGGGTGGCTTCTAAAGACAAGCAGGTGGCTGCTGACTCAAACCACACAAGCATCACACAGCACCATTCCTGTGTCCTTGGACAGAAAACCAGCAAACAACAACAAAACACACACGAAAACATTATGACCTTCCTGTGCTTCAGGAAAATACTGCATACCTTCAACATGTCTCCTCACAGTCCATACTGCATTGGGGTTACCAGGCAGCTCTGAGACAGCCATTTCAGATACCTAAGAGTAAACAGGAAGAAGGTTCTTTTGCAAACAGATGTTTAGACTTAGTAGAGTAAGCAATGAAACCACCAGCAGTTTTTATGCTTTCCCACAACTGGGCAGGAAAGCTAACAATTCCCAATTCTGATGCTCTCAGTCCATGCCAGATGTGCTACAGGGCAAAATATGGTCAGCAATGATATGGCAACATTATTGCTTGGATGATTAGCTTTAAAACAAGGTCATCCACCCCCCAGCAGAGACCAGCAGCAGCTGGCAGACACCAGGAATGTTCCAGCTCAATACACTCAAGTATTAGAAGAGACAAAATGCAGGTTTTGTTGAAGTCAAGTAAACAAAAAGCCTTTGAGACTGTAAGAATGAACAGTACAACCCTTCTGCTTCTCAAGAAGCAAGAGAAAGTAGCTCTCCAGACTACAGCAAAAGGAGAATCCTTTCATTTCAGCACCTTTATTTCAAGGATTTCCTCACACTGCCCTCATCTCTCAGGTTGTTCTTCTGAAGTGCTGAATGTCTTACCTCAAGTCCATGTCTTAAAACCCTGAGAGATGACCTGGGCCCCCGACCACAAGCCACATACAACTGGGGTGTGTCTTCATTGGCCAAATCTGCTATCTGTGAGGAGAAAAAGTGTCAAAACAATATCCATGGAACGAGAAAATAAAACTATATCTATGTATCACACTACTGCTTTAAGAATGTTTTTTCAAAGACCAAAAGTTGTGGAGACGCCATGGGGTGTTTCAGTTGCTGCCCTGAAAGAATGTTAAGTAATGGGATGTTAACCCACACTCTTTGCAAAGAATTGGTCTGATGGTCAACAGAGAAGCATCACAGAATCACTGGCCGACACCCTGTGTTTAGATACATATTTATTTCCACAGGAATCAAAAGCTACCAGGCCAGGTACCAATCTCAGGCAGCTGTCTTAGAACTCCTAAGATTTGACTTTCTATGAGTCCTGAAGCAGTATTTCTGGAAACCTGGAATAACATAGCTGGTGACTCCACTCACACATGCGGTAAACAGGAACCTGATGACGGCAACATACCTGACAACACAGAATAGGAGACAAACTGTCCAACTCATCCACCAGCACCAGGTTCTTCAGAGGTCGTGGCTGAAAAAAGAATGTATCTCCTTCCTCAAGAGGCATGGCAGACGAAAACTCTGGCTCCTCATCATCGTCCCCCAGGTGAGCTATCTGGTACAGGTAACTTGAGACAGAGAAGAGTGTCAGCATGTTCAGAGCAAGGCTCACGTAGCCTTCTTAAAAAGTAAGGCTTAACCAGATATTCAGGTAGTGGGGAAGAACGAAATCCAGCCCTACATTATTCAGTTAATACTGGGCTTTAGAGAAACCCACAAACAAGAACCACCCCCATAGCTCCCCAGCTTCTGCCCTTCACATTTGCAGCTGTCACTGGCAAGGTATCCCAGAGTTTCAGTGTTTTGTTTACCCTAGAGCCTTTTAGATATTCTTGCATTAAAGCCAAAGCACCAACTGACAGCTGAGGCCAAGACCAATGGATAGGACTTGACAGTTATCTACTTTATTGGAACAATCTCACTTTTTTAACCACACTATTTTTAACCACATTCCCTATTCCATTTTATGAACCTAAATAACACAACAACCAAATAGAACTTCAGGGAAGAATAAAACCCAAAAAATCTCACAGAAAGACAGACTGAGTTACTTTCTGCTTTTAATGAAGCCTGAATATGGCTTCCTCAATTCAGATTCAGTCCAGCAAACTGGCTGGGGCTCCCTCACGTGGCTGACTGCAGATATAGTCAGGAAAATCTCTATTCCTGTGAATTCCCTCTCATACATAGGGTAATTTTCAAAGGTATGCATGATCCTTTAGAGTATTTTGAAGCCCAAACATGAATTTAGAGAAAGTCCTCAAGTGTACATCTAGTAAGGAAAGGAACACAGATACTAATAAGAAACCCTATTTACTTCTGAGTGGGCCATACACACCAAAAATTCAAAACTATCAAACTAATTGAAAGATAATTCATCTAGATACATGATGAGCTCTACATGAACAGCAAGTGCTCAATTTTTTGAAAACATGCTGCAATAGCAAGTAACCTTTTGTCCTCTGCACTTCATCATCTAATCTGAGTTTGAACAACAAGAAAATTCCCCCATTCACAGTCTAATTCAACTTGTTCTTCTCAAGCCCTCTGAGCAAAGCACTAATTTACCCATTAAATCAGAGGTGTTGTCTTTCCATGCACAGTAAGTAAGCTCAAGGGTCAGCCTGCAGGCCCGAATGGGATTGGTCTGTTTCAGGGGAAAAACACTGACATAAAGTTGTTTACTCACTGGTTTCCAAATTCAGATGCCACAAAGAGAAACCCTGTTTTTAGCACACACATGGCAGCAGCAACAGGAACAGTATCAAAGTACTTCAGACGAATCTCTGTTACCTGAAAGCAGATGAAGATGTGACTGTGATAGTAAAGTACTGGAGCTCCACATGTGTGATTTAATAAAAAACATCTACTTAGCTATCTTTTCCAAAGAAATAAAGCAAGAGTGGGTGAGGCTTAACACATCAGTAGTTCGGGACACCAGGTTATAAATCACAAAATCCAACAGACTATTTGAACACAGCCAGGCTGCCTGTTTTATTCCAAGACTTTCTGCCTTTTGTAATACTGAGTCAATTTGGAAAACAAAAGCCATAAAAATAGCAAACTGCCTAAGAGAAAAATAAATCTGCTTCACTGAACACCAGCCATTCTCCAGCATTACAAAAGTAACTGTCCTGTCAAATTTCTAAATTTGATATGGTCACAACAGCTGTTGGTCAAACATCCAAGAACAGGCACTTGAACATCACAGAACCACAGAATATTTCAAGTTGGAAGTAACAGACAAGGATTATTAAGTCTGACTCCCGGCTCTGCACAGAGCAACCCCAAAAATCATATCATGTGTCTGAGATAATTGTCCTACCACGCCCTGAACTCTGGCAGGCTTGGTGCCTGCTACACAACCATCCCCTGTACCAAACATGACATGTTTAGATGGAGAAATTAACATTCAACATTTACTGAAAAAAACTAACCCATAGAGATCTTTTCAGAGCGGGATACTAAAGCAAGCAGCAGCAAGCCACCGCAAGCCTGTTATTTCCACTCACAGACCAGCTGTACCAAGCTAGCTTCCCCAGCTTGCAAAAATATGGATTGCAGCATGTAAATACTCCATTAAGAGACTAGAGGGTACCTGCTGAAATCCAGGGAAGCTAAGTTCCACAGAAAGAGTTATTGAAATACTCCCCAGGAGGTTCATAGACCGCAGTTTACATGTTTTAAAGACCACCTCTAGAACATTTTAAGTATGCCCAAGTGACTTCAGCTTAGTCCTCACAGGACTTTTCAAACCTTGCACCGTGTCTCTTTATGAGTAATATCCACAGTTGTGACCAATGTTAATGGTATTAAAGATCATGTGAAGCGTGTGCCCTTACACACCTAAACCCACAATAGTAAATACATACCACCTTAGAGAAAATTGACTAAGGACTCCTCTGTTAATGCTTCTGCATTCATGTGATGCTTACCATGTCTTCATCAGTCTCCAGAGTGATTTTGAAGATGTCTCCCTGCTCTGTCTGGGCCAGGAAGAAGAACATGGACTTGGTCTTATGTGTAGCAGAGCAGACAAAAATCATACCCCTCTCTGGGTCATCCAAGTCATTCTGTCAGGAAAGAAGGTGGAGGTCATTGGTGGAATTACCTGACAAGCACAGAGGTGATTTCACTGAAGTATTTCTCTTTCCCAACTGCCTTAAGAGCTCCCAGTAAGTAAGGAGGCTTTAAATACAAAGCACATCCGTTTGTTACACCTGTAGTCACCCTTGGTACATCTCTGCCCCAGAAGGAAATAGTTGTGGGGCACTGTGCCTAAGCATCGTCCCTCATCTGTTTTACTCTCCTCTCCAGGCAACTCTCACAAATCAAAGCCAAATACACAGGAAAGGGCTGTAACCCACAAACAGGTGGTTTTGAGCACCTTGGCAGGTGTCCAAAGTACAGCCAAAGTATGTAATTCACCATACCAAACAGAGAGGAAGCAACCTTAGTCACAACAGAACAGCTGCTGAATTCACCTGCATCTACAACTGCCACCCTTCAGCATCTCAAGTAATCCTATCTTGCACTGACAGTGTTGCCTGATCAGAGTCTTTGGAGTATCTCCAGTATAAATCTCAGAGAAGAGACATGAACCACACTCATCACTTCAGGCTGTGCCCACCTCTGTCATCCCTCCCAGATAAAACACAGCCAGTGAGGTAAATAAGCCTATGTGTTTTTAACTTCTTACGTAGTTTAAAACCTTCCTGATGCCCTTAACCTTGAAAAGTAAATTCCAAGCATCCATAATCTTAAAAAATTCTCACCCGTCTCCTGGGAATTGGGCATCTGATATCAGGCTGGTCACCAAAGTTTTTGTAAGTAATATAGTTTTCAGAACAGATCAGCACCCCGCTGGGACCATCAGAACCACCCGGAACTGAAAGAAAATTATTAGGAAAAAAGCCTTTACCACAGATCTGCAGGGACTTGCTCCCTGCAGAACATTTGGTTTTCATTAAAGCAATGCAGTTGCCAGTGCTCTCCATCACCCTGCATATATGAATCTACTCTTATTGAAAAGACAAAAGACTGAGTACAGCTGCCTGTGCCACCATGAGAATAGGGCAGATGGAACCAGGGGACATGGAAGGATGCAGATTCTGAAAAATTGCTTAAGTTTTATCCTTCCTGGCTTATTCTTGTCTAGAAAACCATGACACGCCCAAAATACCACACTAGCAACTTGTCTGTTAAACACAACCCTTGGGTTTCTGGCATATTTGCTTGTAGAAAAATCCATCAGATGGATTAACATATTTAGTTAATAGAAGCATTTCTAAAACCATACTTTGTTATCTCATGTGACAAAAGATATCATCAAACAGATTCAGCAAAATATTTTGTGTCTGTCTGACAGCTGCCTACAGGAGCTGCAGCAGGGCAAGCATACAAAGATGCTCTCCTAGCTCAGTATCTTTTGTGCTTGGAGAGGCACTTGCAGCAGCTTCCCTGGTGTTATACTGGCTTTGCATCCAACCCCTCCAAGTGGGCTTTTAGTTCATGGTTTCATCTGCCTTTAAGCTGATGGAATCCCATTCAAGAGAGTACAACAGCACCTACACACCAAGTCCTTCTGCATCACTACCAGCTAATTTCAGGAGCACTCTCAAACTGCAGCTGCTCCTATGAATACTTGTGTATTTCCATGCGTGAAGCACCCCTCATCATCTGACTGCAAGGTCAATTAATTAATTTATACTAATGGCTCAAACGACAATTGAAACAACTCCTAAGATGTAAAGAGTATTGACTGTGTTTTCCTGGGGAATGGGAACCATGAAAAACAACTCTTTGGATGATACCTGTTATGAGGAAGTTGCCATGCTCTTCCAGGGGCTCACTGTATTTCCTGACAACATGGTTCAAACCCAAGTCCAATTCATAAAATGTCAATGTCTGTTGTGTGTTGGCTGCAGCTTCGCCTGTTGGATCATTGTCTGCTTCCTAAAACAGAACATATGGAGATGTCTTTGAAGAAAAGTATTAAAAGGAGGAGCAAAGCTAACGAGTGATGAAACAGCTTTGAGTAACAGCAGAATGGGGGCCAAAAGACTTGCTGAAAACTGCACAAGAGAAGTTCAGACCAAAAAAACAGGTGCATTTACAGTTCAAAAGCAAAAAGAATCACCAAGACAGAAGAGACTTGCCCTTTCTGGCTTAAGGCAAGACAAAAAGCCAGTAAGCTTGTAAAAAATGAAAACTCAGGCAGCAGAAGCAGCCAACGGTTCCCAACAACAGATAAAGAACAAAATAGGAACAACAAAGGCCAAAAGACAGCAAAAAAAGATGAAGTTCTTCTCACCTCATAATCCATTTCCAGACAAGCAAACATTGGGTTTTCAAACCCCACATCGACTCCCACCACATGGTAGACCAAGGTATTGGCTTTGTGGGCTTCCAGTGGGGAGGAAATGGTGAGTCGAGCAGCAGCATCTCTGTTCAGGATATACACCAGCTTCTGCTTTTCAATGGCACCTGCAAGAAAGGACAACAGTTGTAACCTGGCAAGAGATTGTCAGCATCACTTCAGCTGAAGTTCACCAGTAGTGTTTATCTCTGCGCCAATTAACCTCAAATGTCTCATTTTAAATCTTTCAGATTGCAAGCACAAAATGACAACTTCAGCCCTTTAAAGCCAAAGCCTGACCCTTTGAGCTACATTCACCAGGCCAGGTATTCCATCTACAATGGCTTGAGGCAGAGCTACTCACTCTTTTTACCACAAGAGATGACAGACTGCAAGGAAGCAAAAACAAACAGAAGCATCCAGATGTTCTGCTATTCAAAGCCAGTAGTTGGTATGACACCTTTTCCACAGAAATATTTTAACTAAGTATCTTTGCCTGACACACAGCATCCAGAACATAAAAAACATCACTCGGACATCAACATGAATGGCACAACCGTGACTGTGCTAGTTTCTCACCCAGGAAAACCAGACATGGTAGAAAAGAAACAATATTATTTGTTGCTATTCCCAGTATAAAGACATATTGTTAAACTGCCATCAGCACTGTACAGATACCTTCAGCAAATTGGGAAAGTTCCATACACCTAAAATCTTACGAAAAACTTCTCCCACATGTCTTCTACCTGTGAAGCCTGATCAGAAATTAATCTGGCCATCTCCACAAGACATCTCAGAGAAGAGACATGAACTCAGAACATCATTTCAGGCCATGGGAACCGACTGGCTACACTGCAACACTGACACCTGCAATCTTATCTTCTCTCCCGTACACAACACTTCAGGGCTCTGTGCACTGCTAAGAAAACTAGTCTGTCTTCCAACTTGTTTTGGTTCAGCATTACAATTTATTTGTGCAATTCCACCAGCATCAAGGAACAATTCTGAATGCCTGCATTCTCCTTTACATAACTCACAGCCTAAAACACTGTCTGAGAAACAATCCCAATTATACCTGGCAGAAACTTGCTCCAAAATAAATATCCAGACGTCAAAAGATAAAAATAATAAGGCCACAAGCTGACAGACTTACTGATCATGACGGCACGGCCCTTTGGGTCCACAGCCAAGTACTGGCCTGGAACAATTCTGCGACATCCACTCTTGCCAAAGGTTTCCTGATGGATCTTCTCAAACACATTCTTGGAGGGCTGGTACTCCAGAATGACAATGCGCCCCGAATCGCTGCCCACCACGATGTAGTCCTTGGTCCCCCCTGTCAGCCTAAAGGCCATGAGGGACCGGATGACTCCAAACACTTCCACGGTCAGCAGAGTGTGAACCTTCCCTGTGTTGGGATCAGGGCGAAGCAACTCCAGGATCTTGCCCCGGGAAACAACAATTTCTTGTTGTTTGGTTCCTGAAGAACCCAAAACATGAGGACAAGTCAGCAACAGAGCACAACACAACTTGAACAAGCGCTACAAGGGAAGGAGAAACTTCCAAATGCCAATTTTAGGATTATCACGGAGAAGTTCAAAGAGATTTGTTCACCACATTAGATAATGACCATTGTTTGAAAATCTTTAAACACACCAGAAAATTGGTCAGAACTAAATTTACAGATAAATTAAATTAATCAATAATCATCTTTCCACAAGCCACCACAGCTCAAGTAACACTAAAGAGCAAATGATAATATAACAGCAAAAAAGCCCAAGAAGTACCAAAGGAAACTGTAAAACGCATCCTTTTTCTTGTACTATCCAAAGAAACCTCAAGCCAAGACATGCGGAGGGAGGGGAAAATTACCTGAAAAATTGCCATGGATAGCAAAGCTAATGCCGGTGGCACGCTGCAAAGTTAGGTTGTACAGAAACATGCTGGCAATGGATGTGCTTCAGCTTATCGAAACTCTGGTAATTCTGCAAAAAGTAACACAAAATAAACTTCTCAAAAGCAAAGCCTTTCATCCAGCAGATAGAACCACTGCCCTCCCATGTGTGCACAGATCACTTTACACCATAAGCCCAGCTGCCACCCGGCTATTTAGTATCTATTAATGCGACGAGCCAAAAGGCTCTCCCAAGGTGTACCGGCTGCCGAGCGCCAGCTGAACAGGCTGCCGGCCGGCTGAGCAAGACTTCCAGTAATTACTACTAATTAGTCACGGATTTAGCTGTTCAGGAACCAAGCAAAATTAGGGGAGACCTCCGAGATCCTCGCGCCGTTACGCATCCCTGACGCCACCGTTTCATTAAAGGCGAGTGCAGCCACCCGCAGCAGCTCAAGGCCGACTCCTCTCCCCGAGGCTGAGGCGGGAGGGAACTCCAGTACCAACCGGACGCCTGGGGCCGGGAAAACCCCGGCATGGCACGGAGCCAGCACCTACCCGCGCTCTGCGGAACGATCGCCCAGGGAACTGGCCACAGGTCACTGTTCGGCCCGGCCGTCCTCACCCTACCCAGGCCCCGAGGGGTCCGCGACGCTCCTTCTCCACAAACCAGCAGCCCGTCCGGCGCGTCCCTGGTACGGAGCCGCCACCGGGCGGGCAGAGCTGCGCTCACCGTGCGGATGGAGGCGGATGCTGCTCCGGCCTAGGCGGGCGAGCCGCCGGCCTCCTCCGCCATCAGCACCGCGCCTGCGCGCTGCTCTCCCGCGCCTTCTCCACGGGGCTTTCTGCGTGTCCGGCGCCCGCGCGCCGTTTGGCAGGAGAGGTTGCCCAATGCGTTGCCTGAATGATTGCGGTGTTGCGGCTGCTACTCCCTGCACCAAGAGCCCCCCAAGAAAACTCTTAGCCTCCTTCGAGCATGGAGATCCGGAGGGGCGTTCGGTTCCCTCGCTGCCGGGCGGAGCCGAGCAGCTCCAAGGCTCGGGCACCGCCTTCGACGGTCCCGACGGGCCTCACGGCGGTATCGGCCGCGTCAGCTGCGTGCCAAGATGGCGGCGGCCAGTGCGCCGGGACTGAAGGCGCCGCCAGGGGAGAGTGGTGGCCCCGCCGCCTCCGCCCTATCCATGGAGCGGATCCAGTCGCTGACCGATCTGGCGGACCTGGAGGCCGCCTATAGCCGGCTGTGTGAGGAGGAGGTGTGTGGGGCCGGGCGCGGGAGGCGGCGGGGCCCCTAAAAGCGGATGCCTCTCTGTCATTGTGCACCTCATTGTTTGATACTCTCTAGAGATGTTTAATACGGACTTGGCCAACCCTGGGGCCTGGCCGGGAGTCGATGTCGCCTCCGCGGATCCCTGAATCGCGAGCAGCCTGGAGATTCTGGGATCTCGTGCACTGGAAGCCCAGGGGAGGAGTTTGTGGGTTATCTGACTTAAAAGTGGTGTGATGAAGATTCCAAACACGATGCTTTCAAATGGCAAAGCCATAAAGATTTAGAGGATTAAAGAGCGTTTAGAAAGGATTTGTATATCATATGAGCTCTTGGAAGCACTAATGCCTTGCTAGGTCTGTGTCCTTGGCTTGGATGTAGGCTCTGTGATAGATTGCTGGCCTGGGGGGAGCTAAAGTCACACAACACCTTCTTCATCTTTTTTTTTATTTTTCAGAAAGTCGTGCAGGAAGAGCTGGATGCCCTCCTGGAGCAGCAAAGCACTATAGAGAATAAGATGGTTGCTCTTCATCGCATGGGGTTAGTATTCCAACCCCCCTCTTCCTTATCCTTGCTGTATGACCTAGATACTCCCTTCAGAGCTGTAGGGGAAGCACATCCATCTTCAGAAAACGTCGGACTGACCCATTTTGGTGTAGGCTGAGCAGCTTTTTGAAAGTGTCATCTCAGAGGTTGCCAGGTTTTTTGTTGGATCAGGTGTCATGTGCCAGATTGTCTACAGGTGTGAACAAATATTACTGCCTCTTTAGGATGAACTTGTGCAGGCAGGCTGGAAAGTCATCCTAAAAGGCCTTGTGTCTAGTAGAAGCTTGGAGGAAAGATTTACCTTTTCACCTCCACTTCAGAAGTGGAGAATGTCATAAGGGCCCAGTGGCTTGTTCATGTCCTGTGTGGTAGCAAGGCACAGTCAGTCTGTGCAGCCTCTTCCTTGTCTGCTCCTTTCTCCTGCTTTGCTCCCAGAGAAAGGGAATGAAATTAGTGAGAGTATTTTAACAGGACCAGCTGTATTTGGAGGAAGAGCCAAGCTCTTTGCACACCATCTGGCTGGTTAATGTGTGCATCTCATGTTCCTGTGTGTTCCCAGCCCTAACCTGCAGCTGATCGAGGGGGATGCCCAGCAGCTGGCAGGGATGATCACCTTCACCTGCAACCTGGCTGAGAATGTCAGCAGTAAAGTCCGTCAGCTCGACCTTGCCAAGGTAACTGGGCTGAGGGAGCTGGGACCTGTCATCACCAAGCTGTGTTCACAGCACAACAGATATGCCCTGCCTTTGGTGGGCACATGGGCTAGAAACTGCTATGTTCTTTGTTTTGGCTGTGTCTTTCTGGGCTCCTGGATATTGCATGGTATAAGACTGGTAGAATTGTAGAATGGTTTGGGCTGGAAAGGATCTTAAAGTTCATCTCGTTCCCAACTCTCCTGCTGTTAATATGGACACCTTTCACTAGACCAGGTTGCTCAGAGCCCCATCCAGCCTGGCATTGGACAGTTCCAGGGATGCTCCTTCATATAGCAGCTGGATCTCCAGCATCCCCCTCTGTCCATGCAGCTCCTGGTAGAATACCCTGAAAAGGGTGACTAGCAATCTTGGCAACTATGCAGCACTGAGGACAGTGGAGATGGCCATTGTCGCAATGCCAGGTCAGGAATCTGGGCTGTTCTGTTCCTTGTCTGGGGACAGGCAGAGGGGGATGCCAGCACTTGGCACAACTGCTCAGATCAAACAGATGATGTGTGGCATTGTCTCTGGTCTCTGCCTGTTTGTTTCAGAGGACTGTGGCCTCTAAGTTCAGCCTCAGTTTTGACAAATGCTGTCTATCCTGCAGAGCCACTGCTATAAGCACTTTTTAAGTAGTGTGGGATTTTTGCTTATATAGTAGTTTTGTTGTGTAGAGAAGTCTTGCTTCAGTCTGTTTTTTTCCCCTCGCACTGTCTTGTCACAATTCCCTTTCCCCTTTCCTGGTCCTTGCTGCAGCTGGAAGCATTACTGGTTGCCTTTCTTGCAGAACCGACTCTATCAGGCCATTCAGAGAGCTGATGACATCCTTGACCTGAAGTTCTGCATGGATGGAGTTCAGACAGCCCTGAGAAATGAAGACTATGAACAAGCAGCAGCACATATCCATCGCTATCTGTCTCTGGACAAGTCAGTGATTGAGCTCAGTCGTCAGGGTAAGGAAGGTAAGCACTGTTTGTGAGGAGATGCTGATGAATCACCTTTCCAACTGATGTCTAGAGGCTGCTTATTTCCCATGGATTGCCTCAGCCCAACAGACGAAGAACAAGATCTAATGCTGGCCAGAGATCTTAGTATTTTATAGACTGACTTAGGGGTGAACATTTTTTAATTGTTATTACACCAGAATTATCATTAATTGAAAAGGAAGTTCCTGGCAAACAGCTGTAATAGTATTTCAGGTGCTAACTAAGCAAAAGACAGGATCTTCAGGCCAGAAGAAGTGAGGGAGAAGGCTCTGTCAAGGAAAATTGTTCTCATGTTACAGTGTGCTACCCAGCAGAGCAACTGGAAATGAGGGAGTAAATTGCTAGATTCCTAAGAGGGAAGTCCCAGTGGATGTGTTGTTGTCCTCCATGCAAAATCACAACATTGCATCACACACCAACCTGTCTGTCTGTGCCTGTAGAGGAATTCCAGTGTGTCTTCTGCCTTCTCAGCTTGGGGCTGCACAGTGCTGGTCTCTCTCCTGGGAAAAAAAAGTAGCTCTTGATACAGTACTAACACTGTGCTGTCACTTTTCCCTTTCTTTTTTGTTCTTTTGAACAGGGGGAATAATTGATGCCAACCTGAAGCTCCTGCAAGAAGCAGAGCAGCGTCTGAAGACAATTGTTACAGAGAAATTTAACACAGCTATGAAGCAGGGAGACCTGCCCCAGGTCGAACGGTTCTTCAAGATCTTTCCTCTGCTAGGCTTACATGAGGAGGGCCTGAGCAAGTTCTCTGAGTACCTCTGCAAGCAGGTAACAGGCTCTGTGACACCCAGGGGAAAGCAAAACTGAGTCCCTGTCAACAGATGTTGTGGAAGGAGATTTTTGCGGTGGCTTGTTAACCTTAATAAATAGCACTGGCCTTAGTTCATATCTCTGCCTGCATTTGCATGCTAGGATGGGCTTTCAGGTGTCTGAATAGAGATTCAGAGGGCTGCCTGACTTCTGTGTCTTGCTCTCTGCACTTGCTTAAAAATCATCCAGTGAGCCTGGAAAGGGAAGAACAAGTTTCCGCCTTTCCTTGAGCCTTGAGTTTTCCACAAGAGAGGAAAGGATCCCTGTTCAAAGGAAGAGCAACAGCAATAGCTCTTGCTTTGGAAAGGCCAATGAAAGCTCTCTAGGGCAAGGACAGAGAGAGGACCTGTGGGATGAAGAATACCTTTGGGTGTTCAGCTGACTGGTCCTGTTGTCATGCAGGTGGCCAACAAAGCAGAAGAGAACCTGCAGCTGGTGATGGGGACAGACATGAGTGACCGTCGAGCTGCTGTCATCTTTGCAGACACCCTGACACTCCTCTTTGAAGGTAACCTTTCTTTCCTCTTTCCAGATTGATTACCAATAGTCCATGATGAGACTGTCCATCATTTAAAATGCTTTTAATTTTAGCTCACAGAATGCCTCATCCCCTTTGAGCTACAGGTGTTTCACTGGAGGGACAGGGACACAACTAGTAGGATTTATTCCAGCCAGGAGAGGGCATCACAATAAGCAAGTTTTCCTATCTACATCTTGTACAGGCACAGAGTGGATTTGCAAAGGATTTATTGGCTTCTTCCAGGAATCAGACTCTTCTTGTTCTCTGCATCCTCAAAACAAATGAGTATTTCCTGGAGGTTTCTTCAGACTTGCAGCTCTCCAGACAAACACATCAGATCCCCTAGGGAGAGCAGCTGTTGGTGCCTCTAGGCCTGGCTCCTTAAGAAGCACCATGGAGACTTGAAGGCAGAGAAGGAAAGGAGAGTAGGGAATGTGAATGATCTGTGGGAACATTGCCAAAGACAGTAATTGAGATCCCATGGTGATTAACCACCTTCTCTATGAAATCTATTCTAGTTCCAGGCTACACCCCTGCCCAGTTACTCTCCCAGCTGGGCACCAATAGAGCTTTCTTGGCAGTAGTGTCAAAAGAGGGGGAGCATTGCTAACTTTCGGGGTAGAGCATTTGTGAGAAGAAAGCAATATTGCAGAGATACTTCCTTGGAGATGAGCTTTTCCTCCAAGGAGTTCTTGCCTTTGCTAATGCTTGGTCTTTGTGGCAAGTGTGTGCCCAAGAGCCATCTCTAGGTTGATTTTTCCCTGTAACCTTGCAGGTGCTGAAAGCTGGGACTGGGTTTGGGTGGCAGTTGTGCCTCCTGCCAGATTTAGCTTGTGTGGCTTTGTCCTGGGGAAGTTTCATACCTTGTATCTTGCTGGGATGAAAGGCAACTGGCACAGAGGGCATGGTAGGAGTTCTCTTTAGGGACAAGAGAGATGGCTTCTGCTCCAGGAGATTTGTACTCTTGAACGATCCTTTCTCTGGTCTGGTCTGTGGACCTGAGTGAGTAGCTCTGCTAGACTCTAGGAACTGCTGGTTGAGTCTCTGTCCTCTCCACGCAGGGATTGCTCGCATTGTTGAGACCCACCAGCCCATCGTGGAGACCTACTACGGGCCAGGGAGGCTCTACACCCTCATCAAGCACCTGCAGGTGGAGTGTGACCGGCAGGTGGAGAAGGTGGTGGACAAGTTCATCAAGGAGAGGGACTATCACAGGCAGGTAAGAGCAGCGTGAGGCTGCCTGATGCAGCCAGCTGTGCCCTCCATCCAGTTCTGTGGGGCTCCCACTGCCATAGAGGCAGCAGAGTTGGACCTTGTGTATTGAGAGAAACCTTGCTTTATTCCTTATTTACCCTGATAACTGAAGGGGTTTAGCCTGTATTTGTGCTTGCTGATGCAGAGAAGAATTCATTTGGAGCATGGTAAATGCACCCTGGGCATCTTTGCAATGCAGGGTGCTTTGCAATGTAGGGTGCTTTCAGTACACCTCCCCCTTGTCTTGTTCCTGCTTACATGCAGAGCTGCTGTTACTGTCTCATGGTCACATACTTGGGTGCCTCTGGTCAAGTCCCATCCTACCACCTTTCCTGGCAGGATGGAGGATCCTCCATCTCCTGCCTCAGAGGAGAAGGAAATGAACTTTTGTGGTTCCCTTCTCTGGCTGTGCTTCCTGCAAAGCATTCCTGTGACCCCCAGTGAGTAAGCACTTCCTTAGGCGATAGCACAAGAACTTGGTAACTCCAAGTCATCAGCAAAGATGTCCTTTCTTTTGTGATTGCAGTTCCAGCAAGTCCAGAATAGCATGATGAGAAGTTCTTCTGCAGAGAAGATTGAACCAAGGTACAAAGAAAAACTCTTCTCTAACCTTTCACTCTTGAGTTGTTATTAACACTGCTTAGTATTTAGAAAACTCTCCCACTCTTCCAGAAACTTTGTGGGTATTAATTCATAAAATCCAATTGTTATGTGCCCTTCACTACCCTTCTATAAAGAAAGCTTATGTAGTGGGGCTTTATTTTGCTTAGTCATACATTCTAAGCTTTTGCTCTAAGCATTCCTGGAGGAAATTCCTTGTCGATATCACTGCACATGAAGGACTGAGATTTTAACTGCCCGTGCCCACTACACTTTCATGGCCAGAGTACAATTCTTGGAGCCCACAAAACAGAGCAGTTCCCTGGACAGATAATTTGTGACAGAATCAGGAATAAATCTCTGGGTCTTACTTAATCTGTACTGCTGCAGCAGCAGCTCTGTACCACCAGTTTCTTAAAAATGAACTGCAGTGCTTTCAGTCTCCCTCTTTTTTTTCCCTTATTGTAAATATTTACATAACCTTTAAGCAAGGCCATCTGAAAGTGCACCCAGCACTTCTGGGACTGCCTGACTTAGAAACATGCCTTGAAAGAAAACTTAGGTTCTTCAAGGAAGATCTGTATGTGAGCTTGCATAATTAATATTTCAGCAATAATATCCATTTACTATTTGCTTTGAGTAATTCTGCATGAATCCCAGTTTTCCGATTTTCTTTCTTTTTCATCTGTAAAATAAAGGTGATGTTTCCTTCTCCTACTTGTGCAGCATGAGGCTTCAAGCAACATTTGTAAAATTCTTCTGTGCATGCTGATGTGTCAGTCTTTTTTTTCATAGTCATCTCTGATCTGAACACTGTGTTCTGCATTGTAACATGCTTTTTTTGTCTCACATTTGAGCTGTTGAGCTTAAACAGATTCTTCATCATCTGCAAAGAAACACATGAATCTGTGCACAAAAACACATATGTGGAGATGGCAGGGACCAGGCATTTCTAACTCTAGCAACATAGGGCTCATAGAATTGTAGCAAAACTGAGGTAGGGAAGGACGGATGAAGGTCTCTAGTCAAAGCTCCCACTCAAAACAGGGCTCATTTTGAAGTTACATCAGGTTGCTTTGAATCTTGCAGTCCTTACTGCTGTGATTTCAACGTGGATGTCCTCACATCTATGAGGAAAAAGAGGGGGAGTGTTGCTAAATCTCGGAGTAGAGTTTGTGAGGAAAAAAGCTATATTGTAGAGATACCTCCTTGGAGATTATTTTGGGGGATATTTTGACTGTGTGTGTGTGTATGCTTTGCACATACCAGTTATTCTCCTGAGCTTTGCCACTCAATGGCTTTGATGGAAAGGGGCAGTACTGATCTGATAGTAAGGGAACAGAGAACACACTAGTTAACTGAATTAAATTAGTGCATCTCCTTTTGTAGTCTTGCTGTCTTCATTCTTACTATTTCTTCCAGGGAGCTTGACCCTATTTTAACAGAAGTCACTCTGATGAATGCCCGCAGTGAGCTCTACTTGAGGTTCATCAAGAGACGAATAATAGCTGATTTTGAGGTGGGAGATGCCATGGCCTCAGAGGAGGTAAAGCAAGGTAACACCTTGAATACCAATTCATATGCTGTGCTCATAGGCTCTGCTCAAATTCATATGCTGTGCTCAAATTCATAGGCTCTGCTCATCAAAGCCAGACATGGAGATATGCCTGAGTTAATGGCAGAGCAGAGTAACACAGGGTCTGCAAAGACACTTAGGGAGTGCTCTGTGGAAGATGACTGTATAGCCTAGACTTTGCAAACCTGTTTTCAGCACCAGTTGTTCCCTCTAACAGGGAAAAGAACATTAAGAATGATTGTAGGGTATAACAAAGTAAAGTCCCCAGAGAGGAAGCGCCATTTGGTCACTGCAGGCAAAAATTCTAAAGGTGGAGACTACAAAAAAACAGGCTCAAGGTTTTGGTACTCCATGGAGCTCTGGAAATCACTTTTGTCACCTACAAAATCCAGCTCAGCAATTTTAGCTCCACAACTGAGGCCTTGTAATTTGTTCTAGGCTGGACTAGGTCTAGGCAGGTGTGAGTCTGTTGGGTCCCATGAGACAGGCAGCAAAGGGACCTG
Source organism: Anthoscopus minutus (assembly GCA_013399455.1). NCBI lineage: Eukaryota > Metazoa > Chordata > Aves > Passeriformes > Paridae > Anthoscopus > Anthoscopus minutus. The sequence goes on from VWYI01034628.1 coordinate 142,876, forward strand.
GTGGAGCTGCCTCCTAGCCCTGGGTTCCTGCTGATGGATCTCTCTTGTGTTCCGCAGAGCATCAAAAATACCTGGACAAGCTACTGAACAACTGTCTGCTGAGCTGCACCATGCAAGAGCTCATTGGCTACTACATCACCATGGAGGAATACTTCATGAGGGAGACTGTCAACAAGGTAGGGAAAACCTCTTAGATACTTTTCTCTGTGTGTGTTCCTCAGTCCTCTGCTGAGCTTCCCAAGGGAGGGATAGGCATACATGGCAAATCTGCAGTTCTTGGGAAAGTCTTTTGTTTCCTTTGGCCTTGAAAAGCAAGTGGTTGTTTCTGAACTTTGACTTCAGACATACCCCAGGTATCTTCCAGGTCTATGGGCTACTGCAAACTAGTCTGAGTGGTGCTAGCCACACAGGGTACAGTTCCACTCAGGGTGAAGTGGGTAGACAGTCTCTCAGCACTGCTGGGGCAGTGCTCAGGGCACTGAGACAGCTTTCTTTGCAGGCTGTTGCCATGGACAGCTATGAGAAGGGCCAGCTCACCTCCAGCATGGTGGATGATGTGTTTTATATAGTAAAGAAGTGCATTGGACGTGCTCTGTCCAGCTCCAGCATAGACTGTCTCTGTGCTATGATCAACCACTCCACCACTGAGCTGGAGTCTGACTTCAGGTAATGAAAATACACCAGGTTCATTGTAATGTGCCTCCACCTCACGTTCTGCAAACAGTGGTTGCTGTCAGATGGTATTCCTTGTGTTCTTTGCCTTTGATGCTCTGGCTTGTCATCTCCATGGAAGATGCTCGTAGGAAGAGTGATAGGTGTGGGAAGCTGGATCCGGGCATCTTTTCTCATAGTAGTGGTGATCCACCTGTAGGAGGAACAGAAAAAAAGAACCTCATGGCCCAAAATCCTATGAGATGGCGTTGCCTTGTAGCATTGGGGTCCTACCCTGCTTGAGGGTACATGATCACCCATACTTGTTCTCTGAGTTACTTAATGACTGAAACTTGGGCTGGGACTGCAGAAATTGTCCTGCTGTTTTTCATTCCATTGTGGGAGTGAGGAACTGTGTCTGAAGACAGCAGGCAGCTGTAGGCAGGATATTCAGGAAAGCTCAGAAACTGGGTGGTTATATTTTTCTTCCAGCATTCAGATGCTGTCAGGAGATATTTGCCAGCCTTTTTTTCCCCTTTGAAATTCCTCTGCCTTCTTCAGGTCAGATCTCAGACAGAATGCTGTCCCCTGGCACAGAGCATTATTTTTTTGTTGCTTGCTCTAAACCCTAGTGTGTTCTGCTTGCCTACAGGGAGGTTCTGTACAACAAGCTGAAGCAGGGCTTCCCAGCCACAACCTTCCAGGACTTCCAGAGAGGGGTGACCAGTGCTGTGAACATCATGCACAGCAGCCTGCAGCAGGGAAAATTTGACACCAAAGGCATTGAAAGCACCGATGAGGCTAAGCAGTCCTTTCTGGTGGGTTTGGTGGCTGTCGTGGTGTAGAGTGAGTTGGGGTGGGGAGAAAGACAATGGGGAACTCTTGGAAACAGGATTGGTGTGATTGTTGTGTTCAGAGAACCTGAAAACCTGTTCAGGTGTGGTGTGTGACCTGTTTTTGGATGTCTGGTAGGTGCTTCTGGCTCACCTCATGTTTGTAGAACTTCCACACCAGGCCTGTGCAACTGTGATCCTGTGAGTGCCTCTTAGGCTGCTGTGATGACAGTTCCTTCTGGGCTGGAGAAGAGTCTGTGCTCTTCTGAGGTGTCCACCAATCTTGTTCTTCACAGGCTCTGCACAGAGGTGGTGGGGCAGCATCCCATCCACACCTTCCTCCAGACAAAGTCCTGGCCCAAGCTCAGCTCCTTCACTTACCATATTGAAGTGTTTCATTAGAGCAGAGTTGTCTGCTCTGCTTGGTCTGCAAGATCCTCCTGTTGCCTTCTAACAGCAGAACTGCAGCTCTCTGCTTGCCTGGACAGCATTCCAGACCCCTCAGAGAGCATCTGAAGGGGCCACTTGTCACTCCTGTCTTCTGCAGAGTAACACATCCTTCCCTGTGTTGGGATGCTGTGTAGATGTTGCATTGTGGAAGAGACTTCATTGGGAGGACATCTCTGCTCTCTCCAGGTGTGAGCAGACCTGTGGGCAGAGACTGAGAGCACTGGAGAGGGGCTGGCTCACCATGATCCATCTCCCTCTCTCTAAGCTGTTGTGAATAGCCAGTGCTGAAGAGGTTCCTTGGAGCTTTCACTGTATGAAGAAAGAAGGCAACAAAGGGAGCAGGAGGGACTGAACTCCTTCATCTCATAGAATTCTTTGTTACAGGTTTCTGCATTTCTGAAGCAAAGGGCTTAAAATGTCAGATCTTCCACAGAATTTCTTCATTCACCTGTCACCTTGCCTCATTTCCCTGTTTGCGCAAACCCCAGCCTTATACTAACATTTAGTTCAGCTTCAGCAGGTAGAGAACAGTCTGTTCAGTGAAGAACAAATACTTATCTGGCAGGAGGGCTGCTGATTCCTCCTGCCTGTGCCTCCCTGTCTCCCCTGCTGCTCTGGACAGTGTATAAAACAGCACTCTCCTGCTCTGTTCTTGATGACACAGAAGGTCAGGGGTACATTATGGCTTTCATCATTGCCAATAAGTGGGGCTTCACTGCAACGTCATGAACAGCATAATGAGGAAAAACAGTAAACTGTCTCAAATTTTGTAGTAGCTGCACATGTGCTCAGCTGCTGGAGTTCAGCTTCATGCAGCTGGATGAATCTGCAGTGATTTGATCTCACAGTAGAAACTCTGTCCTTTAACTACTTGCATTTCAGTCTGTACTGTTCATAGAGAATGGATTAAATGTGTGGATTTGGGGATGAGGTGCTGGGAAATTCCATTTAATCCAACCTGGGTTTGTTTGGGTTTTTTTTTTCAGGTGACCTTAAACAATGTGGAAGTCTGCAGTGAAAACATCATGACCCTAAAGAAGACTTTGGAGGTACAGTCTGTATTCTTTACTGTTTTTTCCTAAATCAAATTTGCAGTATTCTCCCTTGGTGGGGGCAGGGGTCAAGTAAACCATCTGGACTTTGATAAGCCCATGTTCCTGAGGTCTTTGCCCTCCAGCCTCAGGGAAGCAATTTTGAGCTGGCAGAGCAATTTCCAGCTCATAGTAGCAGCCAGAAATACCAGTTCCTCCAGCCCAGCTAACCTGGTGCATCATGGAGAGTCTGCAGTTCTCTGGTGCCGGGCTAGACTGCCCCTGGCTTCTTTTCTTGCTGTCCTTTCTCTCCACAGCTGGAGCCAGCATCCTCTGCCTTTGCAGGACCAAGAAGCTGGGCTCCTTTCCTAGCCCACACACTGGTGGGCAGCCAGAGCTCAGCAAAACAAAGGGATAAAAACTGCCTAGGTTATTAATTTGCAGCTTGCTCATGGATCTCTTCCCTGCAGAGTGACTGCAGCAAACTGCTTAGCCAAGGATTTGGGGGTGAGCAGGCACAGGCCAAGATTGAAAGCTGCCTCTCAGACATGGCTGCTGTCTCCAACAAATTCCGTGACCTGTTGCAGGTGAGTGTCTCTCCAAATTACTGCTGGCTTCCAACACTGGCTGCTGGTGTCTTCAGGGAGAACTCTAGCAGGAATCACTTCAGCCCAGGGCCAGGCCTGTCTGATTCCAGGAGTGCTGGGCAGGGTGCAGGAAGGAGCAAATCAGTCAGCTTTGAGGCATGGAAACAGCCCCAGCCTGTTTACACAGCCACACCAGCTGGCGGCTGCATAAAAAGCACTGGAAGCAGCTGCAGAGCCAGAAGGAATGTTACTTCATTTCTCTTCACTCAGCATGGACTTGCAGTTGGTTCAGCATTTTTAGAAGAAGAAATATTAATAGCATTTCCATCTCCTCCATTCTCCCTTGTGGCACAGCACATTGTCAAGTTGTCCACAGCCTCACTAAGTAATGCTGAAGACAGGCTGTCGGTAGAGAAGAGCTGCTCTTTTCTCGGGTTTCTCCTTCCTTTCCCAAATGCAAATACTCCTCAGCACGGAGCAGTAGATTCTGTGGCTAAACCCAGTCTCCTGTGGTATGCTGCGGCCTGCTGGCCTAAAATTTCACAGTGGTCTCTGGCAGGGAAGGAAACAGGAAGACCTAGTATCTCATGTGGAAAGAAGCCAAGCAGAGGAGAATATTTTGAACCAGGTTTGCCTTTCTACTTCACAGAGGGGTCAGGTTGTTTTTTCTTTGGCTTTGCTCTTCAGGGCAGGCAGATGCTTTCAGTTCAGCACTGCCAGCAAACCCTCTTGGGAGCTGGTCAATATCAAAACCGAAGAGCTCATCAGTAAGGAGTAAAACTCTCTAGTCTGACTCTAGTGCAGTTTTAAAAGTGGCTGCAACATCAATCCAGAGGCTGAGGAGGAAGCTCCTGTGCTGCCTGAGTCACACACACTTGGAATTTGCCTCGGAAAAGGACAATTGCCAGCAGGCCCGGCTCAGAAATGCCAGTTTTATTTTAAAACTTCTATCAAATGCCAGTCAGAATCAGTACCGACATAGTTTCATGCTGAGTGAGCTTTCGTGACACCTTGCTGAGCCAAAGAGGGGTGGCTGGCAGGAGAGGGCTTTAAGAGCTCTCATCACAGGGGACAGAACAGCCTTTGCTGACAGCCTGCTGCTCAGGGGAGGTGGCATGTGCTAGGGTTATGATTAATTCAGGGAACTAACAGTGGTTACAGCTTTTATCCTGCTTTTAGATTCTCCTACTGAGCTAAGCTGCAGTGGAGGTGGGAGGCATCGGTTGAGTTCAGTCACAGTGACCTTGCTGGTGCTGAGTGAAAAAATGGAGTTTGCGTCTTCTAGCCCACGTGCCTCACTCCTGCCAGGAAATCTGTAGCTGTGTGGGGTGGGGAAGCACAAGCCCTTCAGACCAGACTACAAGTCATGACACAACAGCAGCTTCTGGGCCAACATCCTTCCTCTTCTTGTCATGGTGTCCTCAGAGCCTTCCAGCACCGGAAGAGTGTGGGATCTGGCCTTCTGGGTTCAGTTTCCTGTGCAAGTCTGTCGGTTTTCCTAGCTGTGAATGGGAAGCAGCATCAAGACAGCCTGTTTGTAAAGATTTTGTGCCTCACTGTCCTGTCTTCTTGCTGTCTCCCTCAGGAAGGTCTCAATGAGCTCAACAGCACAGCCATCAAACCCCAGGTGAAGCCGTGGATCAACTTATTCCTCTCTGTCTCCCACAACATTGAGGAGGTGAGGCTCAGTGTTCTCTGCTTCTGGCTGTACTTGGGCACTCTCCTTCCTCTGCTCAGCAGCACACTCAGAACAACCACTCAGTTATCTGCTGTTTCCTTGGCACAGAGCATCAGTAAAATACCCAGATCTTGCTCTGCAGCCGAGCCTGGAAAGAGACATTTGGCTACAGAGGAGCTTGAGAAAACAGAAGGGATGAAGTGCTGCTCTAAGAGGGCCCTCCCTTCCTGTCCTCTACCTGTGGTTTACTTCAGGCCACATAAACAGCCCTTTTTGCATTTTGCTGTCAGGAGGAGTTCAGCGACTATGAGGCCAATGATCCCTGGGTCCAGCAGTTCATCGTCAATCTGGAGCAGCAGATGACAGAGTTCAAGGTGAGAGGAGGTGGCAGCCTGCCAGGCTTTGGCCAGACCTCCACATGGCATCCTCCAGCTCTTTCCTTGCTCGGTAAGCAGAGGTGTCCTTCAGTGCCTTGCAGGGCTCTTACAGATCCCATCACCCCCTTCTGCAATTCTCAAAGCCTGCTTGCAGGTCCCACATACCTGGATCACCTCTGTGATGCTCCCCTCTTGGAGAGCCTGCAAGTCCTTATTTGTAATCTCTTCTGGGCTCGGGCGTTAGAGACCTCTGCTCAGTTTTTCCTGACAAGAATGACACAGGTTTCTGCTTCCAGGCTGGATTGTCTCCAGTGATTTATGATACTCTCACTGGTCTTATGACCAGTCTCATAGCCATTGAACTGGAGAAAGTGCTGCTCAAATCCACCTTCAGCAGGGTAAGCAAAACACTACCATGTTATCTGTCTTGACTGCAAATCCTCAGTAAAGGATGGGGCAGGGCAGATGCAAATAATTACCCTATAAGAAACTCTGCAACCACCAGTGACCAGCTTGGGGACACCTTTACATCAGCACCCACAGGGACAAAGTGGGTTTAGTGATGGGACTGAGAAGAGCTGGCGCCAATAAGGGGACTGGGCTTTAAGGTGGGTCTAAACATAAGCCACTTAAACCCACAATAAATGGTCTAACTGGGCCTGTCAGAGACCTCCCCCTGCCTCCCTGTGATTTTAATTGGTGTCTTGGCACAACCCCTGGGTCTGCTTGCAGAGTTAACAGATCTCTCTCTGTGCCCACAGCTCGGTGGTCTGCAGTTTGACAAGGAGCTGAGGTCCCTCATAGCCTATCTCACCACAGTCACCACGTGGACTATCCGTGACAAGTTTGCTCGTCTTTCCCAAATGGCCACCATCCTCAACCTAGAAAGGGTGAGCTGCACTTGCTGTGCTTCTACTGGGGGATTGTGGGAACACCAGCTGCACTGCATATGGCTTTACTGAGTTCATCCAGATGTCATCACACCTACAGGGATGTGGAGAACCTGGACAAGTTGCCCCACAATCTGATGGTGCTCAAGTTCAAACTTACCTGTGAGGGCAGTCTGTGCTGAGCCATCTCTTACAGCTCCCCTCTTTTTCCAGGTGACAGAGATTCTGGATTATTGGGGTCCAAACTCAGGTCCACTCACCTGGCGCCTCACTCCCGCCGAGGTCCGGCAGGTGCTGGCTCTCCGCATCGACTTCCGCAGTGAGGATATCAAGCGGCTGCGCCTGTAGTTGGTGGGTGCTCGGATCAGCACCACACTGGAGCTAAGGGCAGGAAGGTTACAGTCCTGGAGCTTGCCCAGATCCTGTCCTGGGGCTGGCTGATGGTGTGGGGATGGGAGGTTGTCTGCCTTTCTGCTTGCATTCCTTGGAGCAAAGAAAGGGTTTTCCTGTGCCCAGCAAGACCTGCCATCCTTCTGTGGGAGCAGAAACAAGGCACCAGAGGAATCTCTCATGCTAAGAGAAGGATGCTATTTCTCAGAACACAGACCAGTGCCCACTCCTGACTCCCTGTGCTCTGTTGCCCTGCAGAGGCCACAGTCCAGGACAGGTGGGGGCTGGTGTGGTTCAAATACAGGCTTGCTGTTGCAGCTGTGTTACCTCTGTGCCTCCAGTTTAAGGGTCAGCTACTGGAATCACAACTTCTGAGCTCTGGCTCTCTCCAGGTGGTGATGGGGACTGTTCGGAGGAAGGGAAAAGGAGTGATTTCCTTGGGAAGGTGCTTGGAAAATCACTAGAAACCCTCTGTAGGAAGTGGGGCTATGTCCCTGCTGGCTCTGTACAGCTACTCTGTAAATAAATCTCGCTTAGTTGAGCTGCAGTCTCCAGTGGTGTGTTTAGCTCTGGACCTGGAGGGAACTGGAGAGATGTGGGAAAAGAGCTCTGCTCTGCTCCAGTTCTCCTCTTCTACCCTGTGCCAGGGCCTCCAGAGGATATTCCTTGTCTTGCCTGGCTGCCTCCTGTGGCTGCAGTCCTGTGCTCTCCCTCAGCCAGGGCCGTATAGGGGCATGACCACCCCTTGCATGCAGGTTCTGCCATTACCACCCCTGGAAAAGCTTTTCCCATGCAATGCTGGGCCCTTGCTATCCTGTGAAGAGGAAGCAGCCCTGCTAGGGACAGAGGGGCACAAACACATGCTAAGAACAAGTTTTTTTATTCAGACAGACTGCACAGACTAATAACTTGCTTACACTATTTCACTGCTGAAACAGTGCCTCAGGACAGGAGAGGGTCTTGATTCCACATTCAGCTGCATCCCTGGTGCAGGAGCATTGCATGCTGAAGAGGCAGCTTGGGTCCCTGCTGCTGGTAGAGCAGGAAGGTTCCTGCTAGATGTAGTATCACAAATGCTAGCTTGTTCCTTTTGAAGAACTGTAAGAACTGGAGTGAAACACCAAAGTCAGGCTGCAGGCCCTAGCACACTGTTCATCCAGCACGGCCACCCAGAAGGGGTAGTTTTGCCTGCCTGCACAACATGTCACAGCTTCTTCATGCTTTTGGGGCAAATAGCAACACAAAAAGGCCACATGGAGACCTAAGGCACCTGCTGGAGCTGGCTGAAGAACTTGCCCCTAAAGCAGTGGGGTTTTTCCTACACCTGTTCTGGATATTGGTCAGGGATGAAGGCCTTCACACAGCCCTGTCCCCTTCAGGGTGAGCACTGTCCTTTGTATCACATCCCATGACCTCCACAGAGAAACCACCTGTGTCCACCTCGATGCTGTGGATGCTGAAGTTGCCCAGTCCCTAGAAAAAGAGAGTCACAGGCTGGGGCAGGAGCCAGCAAAGGACCCCTCCTCACCTCCACGGTCCCAGGGAGGGAGGGAACAACAAGCAATCACACCCCATGTGTGGTGGGGAGAGATGCTCCTGGTGCTCTATATATGGCTGCTGCATTCTGCCTGCAACAGTGGGGGCCTCACAGCTCACCTCAGTGTCTGCCAGGATCTGGTGCAAAGCCTCCTTCTGCCGAGGGGCTTTGGTTAAGATGTAAAGGAAGCCGCCACCACCAGCCCCAGCCAAGCACTGCCCGTAGACGTGGGGTCGGAGAGCGTCCATCATGCGCCCGACTGCCAGCGGCTCGCAGCCCGGGGCCATGCACTTCTTCTGCTGCCAATAGCAGTCCAGGCACTTGCCAAGGAGCAGTAAATCACCTGCAGAGGAGGGCATATTGCAAATTGCTTGTCTCTGTTTCTCACCCAAAGGGCAAAAACATGCTCAGCCCAAGCTAAATTCTGCCTTCTCTTTTCCAGTTCCTCCCAGCTCTGCTGGCTGAGAAGGCAACTCCAGCCCTGTCACGTTGCTATTTTTAATCCTCCACAGGGGGAGGATTTGCTTGCTTTAATGCTCCAGCTTCCTCTCTGCAGCAGCCAAATAAATCCACTGCACTGACCAGGGATGGCCCCCAGCCCTGTCACCAATGGCACACTGCTAATCAATCAGATTCAGCATGCCTAACCCCCTCTTCCTCAAAATCTTTGTTCAAGCCTTAATTTTGGGGTATTGCCTGGTGAGGATGGGCTCAGGGGAGGATTTGAAGCTTCTGCAGCTGCAAGAGCCTGCACCCCCCAGCCTTTTTCCCTCTTAAGACTGCACAGCCTCTCCCCAGGAAAGTCTGTGTTTCTTCAGCTGTTAAAAAGGGCCACTCTGGCTCCAGGAAGGGGGCTCACACCTTGTCTCAAGGCCTGGGCACACTCCTCAGCATTGCTCACCAGCGCGTCAGCATTTTGCACAATGGAGGGCAGCCTGGCATACCAGTTCCTCACCACATCCTGCAAGAGGCCAGAATGTCCCTGTCATTGTCCTCCTGGCTCTGGCAGCACCTGGGGCTCTGGGTGCCAGCTCCCTCTGGGATGGCAAAGCTCTGCACAAGTGAAGGGGATGCAGAGGCCAGCCTGCAACACCCAGAGGCACCCAGGCATTACCTGAAGCAGGTTTCGGGCCAGGCGAGTCTTCCCCGTGTACACCAGCAGCAGGTGATCGTTCAGGGTCTGGGTAAAATCATCAGGGACTGGGATCTGCTCCACTTCCACCCTGAGTGGCAGCTGGGCCTTCGACCTCCCAATTTTGATGCCAGGAACAAGCCCACCAACCTGGTCCTGCCAACCACCCCCTGCAGGGCAGAGGGTTGTCAGTCACTGCTGGGACCCCTACCTCGTGGGTCAGCTGCCCCCCCAGGCCCTACCTGTTGTGAGCCTCTGCTCCAGGTGCAGCACAGCATGGATAAGGGACTCAATGCTGGCTGACTTCCCTGCTGCCCGGTACAGGGATGCCATCACTGCTCCTGCCAGGATGCTGCTGGTGCCTGCAGGGAGCACACGTGGGGCCAGGGCAGTGAGACACTGTTGTGTCCCTGAGGGCTGGGGGACAGCAAGGCAGATGCCCCATCCTAGTGCTGGCAGCAGGAGACTCCCAGGCACCAGTGAGGGCTGGGACTTGCAGACCTACCAAGGCCAGACCCGTGGGGCAGCTTGGACCAAGTGTGCACCTCAAAGCCACCCCCGAAACTCTCCATCAGCTGGGTCCACAAGGGTCTCTGAGAGGGGTACTGCACAACCTGGGTGCAGATAAAGGCAGCTTTGAGCAGTGCTCCTGAAAACAAAAAAGAAATAAAGCTGATGCCTGCTGTGCTACCCGTTCCCTCCTCCCATTGCCCCAAAAAGGGCCATCCTGGCACCAACAGGACATTGCAGGTACAGAGCCAGGCTGGCAGGTGACCCCTCACCTGGTGCATGTGGCTGGCAGTAATCCTGTAAGTGCTCCAGCTCCTGGCACACCAGCTCTGCCACCACCTCGCTCTCTGGTGGCCCACTGAGGCTGACAAGGCGCAGCTCTGGCTGGACAATGCGCCGCACCCGGGCACCAATGGGCCGGCACCCATCCACCAGCACTGCCACGTCCACCACGGCCCCCCCGTGCTCGTAGGTGATGGGGGGTGTGTCACTCCAGCCACCTGCCAACACTCACCATCAGCCTCCTGCAGCAGCCTTACTCCTCCCCCAGCACCACAGGGGTGAGACAAGGATCATCTGACTCAGGGAATCCACTTACCAGAGAGGTCCAGGCGGGCTGGACACACCACCTGCACCCAGTGCCCCAAGGGTGGCAGCTCCACCTGTTCCACGGTGATGAACTGGCATGAGGACATCACTGCCTGCCGGACGAGGATCTGCTCGGCCCCTTCATAATGCCGAGCTGCTCTCACCAGCAGAGCTGGCCTGGGATAAGAGATGCTGAGCCCACTGCCACATCTCCATGACCACCAATGCCTGGAATGGGGCAGCTGCCTCTTGCGAGCCCCAGCCTCACCGGCTCATCCACTTCTGCCGCTCAGCAGCCAGCTCCTTGACACCACCAGAAATGTCCCCACTCTCCAGGCGTCCAAAAGCTGAGGCCCACTCCCTATTGGCAGCAGGACCACTCCGCAAGCCTCCTTCCCCTTGTGCCATGCAGCCCAGGACCTCAGCAATACAGGCAAGTGCCCGTGCTGCAATACCAGCATCGCTGGCTGTGGAGGCAACTAGAAAATACAATAAAAGGAGGATGCAAAGCACAACCAGGCTGCAGGCTGCATCCCAACCAGCCCACTTTTGCCATAAGCTATCCCCAGGTGAGCAGGACTTGCATGGCTTGCACCCACCCAGGGCTTGTTAGATAACCTACAGGTACACCCCCATGGGGTCCTGCAATAAGGGGGGGGATCGCTGAAGAGGGTGGGGAGCACTGAACAGTCCTGACAATGAGATGCAGCTTGTGAGCTCACCCTCATCCAGTGTGCCCAGCATAGCCTCGTGGTAGCCCTCGTGGACAGCGCTGCGGGCAAGCGGCAGGAGGCTGCTGTCCTGGCGCCCCAGCAGCACCCGCTGCACCTTGCGCTGGCCCTGCAGGAAGAACAGGGCCTGGCGGGCGCCCAGCTCGGCTTCTGTGTCCAGGCAGGGCAGCAGCTCCTGCCAGGACATACGCCAGGCCGTCCGCCAGCGTGCCAGCTGCTCACTGGGCACCATGGCCAGGCCCAGCAGCCACAGCACATCCCCCAGCCCCAGCGCCTCACGGGCGTGCAGCACTGGGAAGAGCCGAGCGCTGAGCAGGCAGCGGCTCCTCTGCGGCGTCTCGGCATCCCAAAGGTCCCCTTCCCTGAAGGAGGGAGAGACCATCAACACTGCCCTGGGGCTCGAGGACACTTTCCATCAGAGGAGCTGGAATATGGGATGGGTTCGGGTGGTCAAAACACCTCTGGGGGCTGGGTTTCCTGTCTCATCCTGACATGTGGCACCTACCGTACCCCTGTACGTTGGAAAAACTCAGGCCAGGGCACATTCAGGTAGGTAGATTTTTCCATAGGGCTCTGCAGGGACACAGAGGGGCTGATCACACTCTGGCTTCGCTGGGAGCCTTGTTGCTACCTCACTGCCTCCGCACCTGCCAGTCGTCGAGGCGGCCAGTAAGAGTGAACACGCGGCAGGGCAGGTCATGCAGCTGGACATGGTGGCCCTGCAGGACAAGATCACGCAGGGGGTACCCCCGCAGGGCTGCTGAGGAACCCATGTTGAGGCCTGAGATGAGGCAGCCAGGACCAATCATCAAAGGACCCTGAGGAAGAAGCAACAGTGGCATGGCTAAGTCCCAAATCAGAGCTGAAGCCTGACCTTGCAATGGGGCAACCACCCTGAGAGACAAGCTCAGCACACACCAGGTGGGAGGACGTAATTTTGTCACAAGGCTGAAGAAACACAGACTACAGAAATTCAGGCCAGGCAACAGCCTCCAGGGCTCACAGCCATAACAGAACCCCCAAAGGAGAGGGTCTGCCCTAGTTCCTAGCTCAGGACAGGCCAGAAGCACCAGCCTCATCCCCTTGTTTGCAGAGGGTGACAGCCACAAGGGTGCCCAGCATCAGCTAAAAGGCAGCCCCAAAGAGGAAAGGCACCCCAAATCTCACAGCTGTGGTTCCTCCATCTTAGGCAGCAACATGTCACCCTGCTGCCCATTCAGTGCACTGGGAACTATGCATCACCCCCATCCTAGTCATGTACCTGGAGGTGACAGTGCTGGATGACACTGCCAGCTGCCAGCTGCACAGCTCCTTCCAGCAGGCAGTTGGCAACCGAAGAGCCATCCTCCAGGAGACAGGGCTGCTGCCAAGGGCACAGAGGCACGTGGGACCAGGGTCTGTGCACAAAGCCCAGAGTAACACCCAAAAAAACGTGTTTGAGCGAGGCTGGGGATGGAAGGACATACATCCACGTGGGAATGGGCTGTCTTGCAGAAGCGGAGGTGGCTGGCAGAGCCAGGCAGGAGAGTCAGGCTGCGGATGTGGTCGCTCGCAGAGGCAGTCATGTAGTCGTAGGATGCATTGGGAATGCAGGCTGGGGGGGCAGGAGAGCTTTTAGCACATCGACAAAAAAAAATGGGTGTGTCTGACACTCATGTGAGCTAGGCTAACATTCCCAGTTGAAGCGGTGGGGAGTGAAGACCTGGGGACCCACATCTTTGGGGAGACATAGATGACTGTCAGGCCCTGACCACCCCATCTCTCCCCACACAGGGAAGAGGGCACAGAAGGGGTCACATCACATGCACTCACCACAGCACAGAATCATAGAATGGCTGGGGTTGGAAGGGACCCTAAAGATCATCTAGATACAACCACCTATGCAGGGACACCACTAGAAGTTGGAAGGAAGCACTCACCCATGCTAAGAGGGAAGCCACGGAGAGCTGTCCATAGCACAGAGCGGGCACTCCTCACGCTGGCATCACCATTACCCTTCACAAAATCTTCCTTTGTCATCCCCCCTGCCATGCACAGCACAATATCGAAGAAGAGGGAGAGCTGGGGAGAGAAGGAACTTGTCAGGTCTAGCCATCCTGAACCCTACCCTGCTACTGGGTGCTCCCTCCCACTACCTCTCACACCCAAATCTGTCAGTGTGAGGGCAAACAGACCCTACAGAGATGCCCAGCAGGTACACCTGTGTGTAAAGTACCCCACAGAGGGGCTGTCACCTGGATGGGTGGTGCCCCTGAGTCCAGTCCCATGTAGGTGCAGGCGTCCAGAGGAGGGATGACGTGGGTGGCCAGAAGCTGCTCGGCAGCATCCGAGGAAAAGAAAACAATCCCGCAGACCTGCCAGGCACATCAGGACTGAGGCTGCAGCTGTGGTGACACAAGGCATGGGGCTGGCAGGGTCACCAACACCTGAGTTGTGCCATACCAGTGGGACAGCACCATCTGGCCCCGCACACTGCTGGATCTGGGCCTCTGTGCCTTTGTAGATGATGTCATGCACCAGCCCCTGTGAGCAAAACCACCTCAGTGAGCTCTTCAGAGAACCCCAAGCCAAGCACCCACAGCAGTGCTGAGACCTCAGCACCCAATGGATCAAAGGACTGGAGATCCCTGCACCTCCCAGGGATGCCTCTTGAAGTGGGAGCTGCTCCAACCTGCTCATTGGTGAGGTAGACCCCATGGTTCCTGGCATATGCTGGGCTCCCAGGCACTGCAATCACTCGGACACCCTGGAAGCCATCCCAGTTGATCCCTGGGGGGAGGGACAGAGAGCTCACTGGAGCAGTGCATATACTCACACTGGGTACAGCTGCATCCAACTTTGACCACCTCACTCCAGGCACATCAAATGCTCCCAGATGTGCACAGGACAGCAATAGCTGAGCATTCACATCCTCATGGGAGCATAGGATGGTTCATGGCTGAACCATCAGTGCTGTTCGTTAGCAACACTGTCCCACACCAAAGCTGGTGCTGGAAGCAAGGCTGGATCCACTCACCTGGAGTTGAGGGCACTGTGAGGAGCATGTCAGTGCTGCAGACCCAGACGCCAGGTGGGGAGCCCACACAGAGCTGCCAAGAGAAGGACCACGTGCCCAGGGACAGCAGGGAAGGAGCCCAGGAACCCAACACCGTTTCCATCTTGCTGGGAGCCAAACCCAACCCCAGGGCCCCATCCTCAGGCTACACAGACCCGGTATGTCATGGTCCCCAGCAGGCTGTCCAGGTTGCAGACCAGTGCTTCAGCTGTCGCGCCAGGCTCTTCAGCGGGCAGGCAGGTGAAAGCACGGCCGCAGTCGTCAAATGAGAAGTCGCGGCCCTGGTGGGACAGAGAATATAGTGTCACCGGGAGGGAGTGGATGCAATGAGAGATCCCATGCTGGGCTGCAGGTCGGTTCTCACCATGTGCAAGATGAGGATGTGGGCGTCTCGCAGGACGTCAGCGGTCACCACCTGGGAGAGGACAGCAGGCAACAGTCAGTGGGGACAGGACAGACACCCCGCCTCACTTCTAGTGTCCCCTCCTGACTTCCAGCCTCCGCGGACCCACCAGAGGCTGTCACCTCTCACCGTGCATCCGGCCCGGGCGCTGAGGTGCTCGGCTGCCACCAGCAATGCGTTCAGGGTGGCGCCGCCGCTGCCCAGGCGGGCCCAGGGGTCCTCCACGGCCAGGAGCAGCGCAGGGGGGCGCGGGCCCAGCCCGCCACGCAGCCGCCGCACCTCCAGCTCTGCCAAACAAGAGGCGGGCGGGGTTGAGAGCCAGTCCCGCGCAGGGAGGGAGAAGGGGCGCCCGCGCCGCCACTTGCCTCGCTGCAGGGCGGACACGCCGCCATGGCCCTGCCGGCAGGTGAGGAGAAGAGCGCTCCACTCCGTCGCCATAAGCACATCCTCCGCCCCCAGCCTGGCACCGCGGGGCCTGATGGGACGTTTAGTCCAGTTGCCGAAGCCGCTCAGGGGCGCTCGCCGCTAAAGAACTACAATTCCCAGAGTGCACTGCGCGACAAGAAACGGACCTCTAAAAGGCACAGGGCGCCCCATGCTGCTTTCCTCCTTCCCCCATCTCGGGGGGCTGGCAAAGGGGGAATGGGGGTTTGACGTTTTCTTCTCTAAAACAGGTTTTGGCGACGGTGCGTAGCTCTAAGTGCCCTGCGTCACCCCTGTCAAGAATCCGGCTCCTCGTAGGATTTCTCTGCAGAGAGAAGGGGTGCCCGGGCGGTGGGCGCTGGTGTCAGATCCCGGTGGGTTGTCAGGGTGGGTGCCCGGTGAGTGCTGGAGTGTGATGGGGGTGGGTACTGCGGGGTGTCAATGCACTGGGGTTGGTGCCGGGATGGGTACCAGAGACGGTAGCGGGAGATGCCGGCTCGACGAGTGGATACCGGGATGGATAACAGGTCCTGGGGTGCCGGTGTCCGGAGATGCCGGTGCGCCAGGCGGGTACCGGGATGGGTACCGAGCTGAGTATCGCAGTGGGTACCGGGGGTGTTCAGGGGGTTGCCGATGAGCCGGGTGGGTACCGGGGTGGATCCCGGTAGATGAGTACCGGGAATGCCGATGCTGAGCGCCGGACTGGGAGGTGCCGATGTGACGGGGTGAGTCTCGGACTAGGCACTGGGGTAGGTTCCTGAAATGCCGGCGGGAGAGTGGGCGCAGGCGGCCCCTCTCGCCTCCTACAAGTCCCACAAGCCCCGCTGGGCGGCCCAGGACTACATTTCCCAGCCTGCTGGGCCCGCGA